>JAECUM010037610.1:0-27106 GCA_016617855.1 Megalonaias nervosa
TATATATTTGACCTGTATCAATATGCATTTAATTTCCAGTTTAAAACAGATGATTGAGGGAAACAATCGATAACCAGATGCCATTTAGATTACTCTGATATCGAGTATTACCGAAACAATATTTATACGATGGCATATATTTGTCCTTGTATTTGTGAACTTGATGTATATGTTGCTTAAGGTTTAATTTAATTCAACATGAAAAATGGATGCCCAAACAATTATGCAAATAATTATGTACTCTCTGTCTTGGTTAGCAGACCTACCACAACCGGATGTGACATTGCTGAAGTGCCAGGCTCAAGATGTACAGTTGGCTTATTTATGTATAATATCTACCATTCAGAAAAACACCTAACAGCCCTATTCAATGCTATTCGGATCCCTCAGACAGAAGGATACTACTCAATCGTTGCCAAAGAGCTATTCGTTTATGTATGTTTATCTCTTTCTTTTTTATGTTTTGTCGTTTGTTTTACTTATTTACAACTGAAACCCCTATCATTTTCACCAGTGATAGTATATTTATATTAGTGAGTGATTGTATGTTTATAAATAATATATTTTTGTTGAATACATAAACACTCCTATTGCTGATAATCTGACGTTCTATGCATGTAAACACTGTACAGTCATGTTGAACACTCACTATAATAGTAATTCAAATAGTAGAAATCCGATACGATGGACCCTTATATTGCTACACTAATGAATCCTTTCATAAATCGTTCCTCCACAAATCAACCGCATGTTGAAACATGTTTCTTTCGAGTCCATGCAAACACAATATATAATCATCAGTGTTTAGCTCTGTTTTAAAATATATATATCTCTCTCTCTCTCTCTCTCTCTCTCTCTCTCTCTCTCTCTCTCTCTCTCTCTCTCTCTCTCTCTCTCTCTCTCATTTTTTCGTTACTGTCCCTATCACTGAGTCATGGTGTCTCAGAGCTTATCTTGCCGGGTAACAGAAATGGTACAGGTTTGAGTCATACCATTGTATCAGCCCATGTCGCCTACATGACGTATCCAACGTGAATCTGATTACTAAACCTTCCTCGGCACTAAATACCCAGAAGCTGTGCTGGCCATGAACACCGAACAGCCCTAAAATACCTAGTATCACCTGCTTTAAGTAATGTGATTTGTTAAATTTTCTCCCCCAGTTTTATGTGAACTCAGTTCATGCTCTTTTCACACACTATCACAGGTTAGCAATCGAGAAAACTCTTACAGACATCAAAACGATAAAGCACTTTAACAAATGACCAATAAGGTAATCAATTACCCATATGCTTCAGTAACAGATCAGGGTTTTGTCAGTCGTAGACCCTCATTTCTCGCTTTAATGCTGCTGGTTGAAGAGCAGGGAATAATAGTCTATAAGGAAATAGAGAATGAGAGAGTGGATGGATAAGACAAAGTAGGATATGGTGGCATATGTCTTGACGGACGTTTCTTAATTGAAATTCAATAACTGCTTAATCCCATGTGTATAACTATTCCGTATGCACGTGTTAAATACGATGACAGATATATCTCATCCAGAGTAAGGCAGTTTATGACAGTGTTGAGCTGAAATGGTGCATTGCTTGACCAGACCGATAAGATTATATTTAAAATCACGAGTTGTGACTATTAATGCGTGATCTGTCCAGAAAAGAGGTGAGAGTGCGGGGGAGTGGGTGGGGAGTATATAATATATGTATCTAGAGTTCCCTTAGGAAATACGAGTCTGAAACCTTTGCACACCTAAATTATTGTCCAGACCGTGATTCTTTTATACATGATATGAGCAGTTACCGTAGCAAATTTAGATCCCAAGCACCACAGCTGCGATTACCAATAATAATAATGATGATAATAATAATAATAATAATAATAATAATAATAATAATAATAATAATAATAATAATAATAATATTGTCCTCTTCTGAATTTCTTTATTTTATGGAAGTGAGTTACCCTGCTAAGTGAACTAGGACCTCACCTAAAATGCTGATAAAGTTCTGGCTCATTTCCTTTTAGGTTGTCTGGTCAGCCGGTTTAGGCGCAGTCGGTTCCTGTAGATTACATATTCAGGAGGTAGTTGTAGGTGGGTCACCTCCATCCTTCGGGTGTTCCCATCATTCTTGCTGCTCGTACTCAGCCGTTCAGCCTTGTGGTCTATTTGGAGCTTTCTGGTCCACGGTGCACACTTGCATCTTTCGTCATTTTTCTTGCTGCCACAAAAGGCATTCTTTTCTATGTAATAGGTTGGCGCTCATTTGCGCAGGATTAAATTGTACAGAGCAGGTATTTCCCTTCAATCCTAACTTCCTGCAGATATATTTTAGTAAAGGGTGATCATAAATTACACCGAATCAATCCTTGGCGATCTCAAGCAGTCCAATGCCCACTTTATCTACAACATTTCAGCTCTACAATGTTCACTTTCCGATGGCTGGCGGCATACTGGGGTTAATGTATGAAAATATGTTTGACTGAATGATGGCCACACTTCTAGAAATATTGCTTTATTTGTAAGAGACGCACATTTGGAGGGAACCACGGTTTACAACACAAAGAAAACAGAATAGAGGCCAGGAGGAATTATGCTGACCTTATAAATTCGTCCATTTTGCAAATTCAAACATGGATCGATTTCGAAAGAAATGAACAATTATGTCAAAACAACTTTTCAAGGAAAAACATCTACAAAACTGAAGCCCCTCTAACACAATCAGTATCAACCCCCAAAAATGGAAAGATAGAAACATTCTTCTTGTACAAATGACAAAAGCAGAAAATGTGAAGCATGAGCTAATTTGCAAGGTTGACAACGTTGGACACTATCACTGGACCTCCAAAGATCTTGCAGTGTTCTTTTGTCATCGATAGACACTAAGATAAAATATACCACTGTATGGTGTAGAAGAGTTTTCATTTACGGACAAAGTTATCAAATCTTTTTCGGTTTAGTGACTTGCAGTGTGAACGAAGAACTGTTTAGTTCAGTCAATGTATTTGTTTTCGTTACTGTCAAATATTTCGCATTTACACTGCAGTCCACGGTACATGTTCAAATTATTAATGCAACTTAATTGTTCCCTTGATAAAATAAACGGAACCATAATTTCAATGCTTTATGTAAGGATATTTGTACGGATAAGGAAATTGATCCTGTTAGGTGAAATCTCGGATAAGTTTGAAATTTGTACACATGTAAAAGCCAATCCATTTGTCAACAAACCGTCGTTTCCTAGGAGATTGGTGCAAAAAATGATTATTATTTATGGAGAAAAATTAGTTCATTTAATGCATGTATCTTGCAAATGTATTTTAAATAAAATATTGATAACTACAGCTCGTTTTCCTACACACAATCTTAGAACATATATTGACCTTTCACAGGGTTAACCAGTTGAATGTGCATGTATCTACTGTCCTCGTGAATTTACGGTCATTTATGCCTCATGAATACCTCTGCAGCTTTTAGTACAGTTGATGTTTTCTTTTTTGTTTCATTGTCATGCAAATAAATGTGTATGCTAAGTCAACTGTGGACATGGAAAATAGGCCATATAATTATTTTATCCAGCTAAAGATAAGCCAATGGCTTTCATATAAACTGCTCTCAGCTTTACATCTCGAGCGCAGATAGGACGAAAATTTGAGTTTGAAATCGTATGTTACACTGCATGGTTTCCTTTATTGTATAATGTGCACATTTAGATATTTATGTAACCGTTGCAGCATTATCTTATTAATATCTCTAAGTTTCCTCTGAAATACTAACCTTAAATAATCTTTCTCAGTTTTTATACTACCACAAAGTTTAGATTTTATGACAATGAAATTTATCCATATAATGTTAAAGACCAATTGATTACTAATGTCTGTAAGCTTCTGTCTGAACCTATGATTATTGGGCAATCGAATGAATTAATAAAATATATTCTGTAGTTGTTATTATGTGATTGTCATTATGAATTCTCTCTCTGTCTCTCAGTCTCTCTGTCTCTGTCTCTGCCTCTCTCTCTGTATTTTGTAACGCCTGAAAAGTGTTAACAAGCACATTTTTGTCCGCATGTATTCAGGTATCTGGTTTCAACAATGAGGAATAAAATTGATTAGATTAACAGAATTGTGTAATCTTTATGACATGGTGAAGATAACAGGACATGAAGCAGGCTGTTGAGTTTCAGTCGACATAATTAGTTTTATCACTGGATTGTTAGGACCACACGTGCTATATGACCAAGGAAGATCAAATAATCAATTTGCATTTTGGACTTTGCTTCATAACCTTTATATATCATAATCTATATATTTGTAAATTATCGAACTTGAGCTATATCTCAATTTATGACTGTCTAGATTAATTCTCACTTTATTATAATTAAATATTTGCGCAGAGATATTCTATGGGATTTGTCTGGATGCTTTGAGCAGATACATTGAATTGTATGTGTGTGCATGTGTGTGCGTGCGTACGTGAGTGTGTCTACATTCCGTAAAGATGCTACCACGAAACACAAACATTATAAGAAAGAAAACCACTTAAAACTTAGTTTTAGACATATTAGGGCTCGAATAACTTTGTAAAAGAATCGATTATAGCAGTAGAAAGCATCCTAAGTATAGCGTTACATTATTTCACCATTTATGTGCGCATGTATGTATGCAGATTTTCTCTGGGATGTGTTATTATCGAAGTCATATTTGTGCCTGGATAATAATAATAAAAATAATAATAATAATAATAATAATAATAATAATAAGAAGAAGAAGAAGAAGAAGAAGAAGAGGAAGAAGAAGAATTAGAAGAAGATAAACAAAGAAGAAGAAGAGGACGAAGAAGAATTAGGAGAAGATGATAAAAAAGAAGAAAAATAAGAAGACAAGAACAAGAACAAGAACAAGAAGAAGAGTAAGAAGAAGAATCCTTTATGTGCGTGAAGATGACCATTATTGGTCCTCCTGAATGAAGGTGCTGAGTTTGTATCATTATTTGGGCGTTACAGTATGTTTGTTTTTCGTTCGATGCATCTGGACTCCACTTAAGGTTGTGCGTAATAGCATGCACAATATTATTATTGAAAGTTTGACCAGAAGGTGAGAAATATTCTGCCACTGGGCTTTCTTCCAACTTTTGACTAATCATCTCAGACCTGTACACGTTAATTCTTTTATTAAGGTCGTTCTTTGCTCCATCAGTCTGGGGGTAACAGACCCGCATGTGATGAGATACGTTATATTTTCTGTTTCGCATTTAATATTAAGGGTCTGAACATTTACTTGTTTGACCATATATGCACTGAGAAATGTTAGTTTTCATTATCACTGAAATCTTTTGCATTTGTTGTCTAGGGATCGGATATGACAATGGATCTTTGGTTTATAAGTAACTCTAACAATGACGTTTCATAAAATGGGAGAGTGGGCCGGCCACAAGCTACAACTTTTTAATCAGGTAAAACTGTTTGGAGAGTTTTGCACAGTTCAGTAGTGGGCCTATGTTTTGGAATGAGGTAGCCTATTTGAGGGCAATCCGGACGGTAGGTGAAGGTGAATGTTACCAGTTCAAGATTTCCATGTTTCGTTTGTACTTCAAAAGTCGACACGATCTTTTCTTTTTCTTTAATTATTGCCTCCGATATATGATCTTTCACATGACCTTGCTTTATCAAGAGTTAAGACAGTTATTTCAATCTATATTTTAGCGCCTCGTCATTAGAACAGTTCTGCGCATTCATTTGTTGGCTGCACTGGATATTCTGAACACCTTATTATGTTTGACAGCCGGATAGGAAACAATAGTTGTGTTTGTGGATTGGAGTAGTGTAGGGTGGTGTCTGTGAAATGGCTTACGATAGATTTATGTGTGAAATTAGCTTTCCACAATTTGTGTAGCTAGATCACGCTAGTGATGAATTCGTCACGTTGTTCCTTTTCGTTTTGTCATTTACGTTTCGACGTCATTGACGAAACGTAGCAACTTGTAAGAAGTCAAATTACAGGCGCCAAATAAGAATTAAAAGCGCATGTGAAAGAACATATTCATTTGTCTTTCACTGCTATCATACTCCCTTAAAACCTTTGTAAGAGTGAAATTTCCATCAGCAAATAACAGAATAATTCAAACATTTACTGTACAAAGTGTTCCAAAGCTTGTTAACTGTATACTTATATAGCATTCTTCTGGGAAATTGTAAAATCCGAATGTGTATCATTTAAAATCGTCCTGCAACAAATGCATCCTGCACTACATGGACGGATCAACTTGAAATCATTGTTTGTTTCAGTTGCAGTATTCCTATAACATATAATAATGGCTTATTATGTATGTTTCAAGTATAAAATAAAAGTGGTGTTTGAGTATTAAAACATATTGCATCTCGCTTATGTTGCTAAGGATGCCCTCCCAATTTCAAGCATCCTACATACATGAATGATCGACCCTTCAGTATTTCACGTTCCATTAATTGAATAGCCTCGTTAAACTGCTATTTAATATCAGACGAGGATTACTCTTTAAATTCTAGTTTCTATTTTGTGCGAAATATTAAATATTAAACAAATCAAGACTCTCACAAACTGCTACGTGTAATATTGGAGGAAAGATAAGATATAAATAGTACTATTACATAAACTGAAAACAAAACACAGTCGTTGAAGAATTCATTTTCATACAAACAGTGAAATGTTAATAATAACAACAATACTGATAAGGAAATAAATTCTTTTCGAAAAAAATGACCATATATAAATCTTCACGACAAAATGATTATATAGTCATTCATCATAAATAACGCTATTTTATTGAATAGTTAGTTATCAGACATTTACCATGGTTTACATTTTTTAAATATTCACAATTTTCTGTACAATACACATATTGGAGAAAAATATTATCCTGGAATTTTGCAAAAAGACCGTGGAACAGGTTGTACTAATATAATTACGGGACTACTTGGCGTTCTGTCAAAATTTAGATATGCAGACAACCTTACTACAAATTTAGCAAGGTCTAACATTGCCCATATCAATATATTATTTCGTCCGATAGTCTTGCAAACCATATTATCATAGAAATAGAATTAGCATATTAAATGATGAAATTTCAGTCTTCCCTTTTCTAATACATAGCCACAAAATGAGAGCTTCTGGTCCTTAAATAGATTTACCTAAAATCTTGTACACCGCTTCCAGGGAAATGTTTTTATTCACTTACTGTTAACAAGTATATCTAGCCATTGTTATGTATATCTATATTTGTGTATCTCCTGGCACTTGATTCTATCTAATGTTTGTCAGTTTTAATCATGACTGTAAATTTTAAAGACTATCTTTAGTTAGTTTTCGTCTTAGTGAATATGGTCAGCTGTAGAAATATTAAGAGCATAAAATTACAAAGGATCTATAAATAGATGCGTACGATCGTATAGACAGTTACGAATAAAAGAAATATTAGTAGGCATGTTTGCGAGATTCGGTCTTCTCTGACTGGACAGATCAATTATCACGGTTCTAGAAGAATTAAATTAATTCGTATTGGATGAGTTAGATCATCTACTTTGGAGTCATTCTCATGTCTTGCCTTACTGTTGTAATATCAAGTCTGCAGACATGCTCTATGTTGTACATGGATATTATCTGAGAGTAACACATATGTTTGGACTGTTCAGTGGAAATAGAGAGTGCTGATTTTTTTTACTATAATATTATTCTGGAACTATTGGGAATTATTCAAAAGCGTTCTCGACAACGCCATTTTGACAACGACACATTTTGTGGCGGACTACTATATTTCCGGTATTGAAATTTATAAGGAGTTTTTTTATTCTTTCGGATTTTCGTAGAACTTTATCAGGAGTATTTTGGATTCACTTCATACTACCGTAAGTTCCTCTCACATTTTTGTTTAAAAGTTTCATAATTAAATATTTTGGTACGTTTTACAAAACTTGTTGGTTCAGATGAATCATTTTTAGCTACGTCTATACAGCACAGATCGATCAATTAGTCCATTAAAACTATTTTCAGAACCATTGTTTCAAACTATTGTAAGTTAACCAGACGGCTAGAAAAGAAAGAGTCTAAGCAAATTATAGATGTTGCATTTTATTTCTGCCTTTGGAAATTTATCCAAAATGAGGCTGGATTTGATTAATTTAAAATTTGTTCATGTATTTGTGGATGTATCTAAAAACTGTAAAGTACTACAGAACTTCTGTCCTTTGCCCCTAAATCGGTTCATGGTATAAAAGCATTGATGACTTCAGATGTGATGAAACGTGTCAGTAGCAGAAACCACAAGGTTATTTTATCCAGACTTTCCATATTAACAGACCATTATTTGCTTCATTCATGTGGTCATCAAAATAAAATTTACTAGATATGCGGTCACGTTCTACTCGATAAATTAAATGTCAACCTGATGTGACGAGAAGAGCAGATGTTCTTTCTACCCAATGCACATATTGATTCATTCAACTGCTTACGGAAATGAAAAGACAGACAAATCTAAAAGCAACCACCGTATTCATCGTATATGTCTATGTGATCAAATGTAGTTATTAAGAACTGACATTAGTGATCTAGTTGTGCCAGTGTTGATCACAACATTAAAAGGCAATCATAAACACTGTGTACGGAAACCAAATGCCTATAAAAGCCATATTAAGAATAACACCCCTTTCAATTTTTAAGAGATCCCATTCTGGAATTAAGTACATCAAGCACTTCTTGGCAACACAAAACAAAATTTAAGTTTCTGACCGAAAATAAACGTACAATGAGCAGAGAAATTTAGTATTTAAAACTTGGGGATCATTTTTAATATTACAGAAGGCATTTTCCAGATCTGAAACCTATAGAGTGTCAATAACGGAAAATACACGTGAATATGAAAATATAAATATAATAATTTTACAGATAGAAGGCTTCCACAGAAACGCTAATTAGTTTTAAAAAATGAAGAGACAGAAAATGAATATATTGTCACATTTTATCCAATAGCTCTGTCAGGTTTCATTAATTTACCGGGCTAAAAAGAAACGACAAGACATGAAAAGCATATTATACACTACAATAACTCTTTCATCTATACAAAAGGCAAAATAAAGTGGTTATCTAAAAGGTAATGGTCCAAATATTAATCGAAATTATAAAACAGTTTGTTTTTAGTAACGTACTACATATCAGGACTAACTGCAAAGACACAAAGTCAGTGTACATGTATTTTACAACTGCACATATTTTAGAAACTGTAAAGAAAACACACATATATATCTAAATATATTAAATTTAAAGATTCTCTTGTAATCTTGGCACACCGTTTTCTTTTATGGAGGCAAACGTTTCTAAACATAGTTTAACTGAATGCAGCTAAGCTAAGTCATCATTGGTTGATGACGAAATGTATGCACAGAAGATAAGGAACGATAAAGCTGTTGCGTAGCAATTAAAAGTTCTCAGTCTGCCACATTAACTACAAAAGAACATAGAATACTAGCACAAAAGATTCGCTTCAAGATTCAACCTACAAATTAATCTCTTTGAGCCAGTTAAGACCTGCATATTCATCTCTTACTCTTTATACACCCCCGCCATTTTTCCCTCCTCTTTCTAGTCATTAAATCAGTTGTATTACACTTATTGTTTTTTAATTAACGTTTCTGTTTTACTTTTTCACTTTCTTTATATTTGTTCGATGTACCTTTCAATATTCATTATATTAATGCACTAAACGTCTGTTCCTATTATTCCATATTGCCATTTTTCTTGCACGCATTTGTGCATTGGGGGATGGCTCTTGCTAAGTTGTGGGAGCTTGTAGACCGATATCATGTCTTAAAAATACGACTATACAATATGTATAAACTCTCCAGTTTTTATATGCATTCCACAAGCAAAAATGTAATTCATATTGTTATTGCATTATACCTAATAAAAACCAAATATTCAACAATATTGACGTTTCCTTAATATCTTTGCTTTAATGTTAAGATCAAAATATTCATCATGCGTATAAATTAGATTGGACTACAATTATGTCTGTTAGAATGAATAGTATGCATAATAATTTATAATGCCAGTCCATTGATTTTCGAGCGGATATATTATGGGCGGACTAGACATATTTAATGAGACCGAAGTCATGTCCAGAATGTGCAATAGAGATCTGCCATAGAGATCCTACAAATCTAGTTATAGTTGAACCAATAAAAAAGGTCTTTACTTTTGCAAGCTCTATTTTGGCTGGTAAGGTGGAAACTTGTTGCAAGATAAATTCAATAGTTTTATCATTCCCAGTACTGAAGATCTTGATATAACTAAATTGGCTGATGCAGAAGATTAGATAAGCATCGCCCATATCGAAATATAAATGAACGTTTTATATGGATATATGATTTATTTTCTTGTTCCTGTGCAGATACAGTTTATCGTGATTTCTGAGTAAAATAGAGACCCCACCATCACTGAACATTCCTTTTCCTGTTATGTTGTTAAACTTTTGTATGAATCTAGACTCAAAGAATAATTTATCATTCCAAAATGGCATCTGGGAACGGTCAGATTAAAGGAAAATATTGCAAAACGAATATGACAGATTTCTAGCACATGCTGTAGTCGCCTATTCAAAGCTGGTGGTATCCCCAAGACCATACAGTTTCTTCTCCATATACTCTAGGCCGCTACTTTAATTGTCTAAACATACGCTGAAATAACTGGTTCTACACTTGACAAGCAAGGAGACAAATTTGAACTTTGAAAGAGTTGTATAAGCTTTAACAGAAACAAACCGAAGAACAAGTTCACAAAAGAGACAATTATCACTTGGGTAGAAGGCAAGACAAACAGCTATTGCTAGGAATAAGGTTTCATTTTATTATCTGTTTGATAAGATTAGCATGTATATACATCGGTGCATAACCAGTTACAAACGCAGACAACAATACCGCTACCGAAACCAATGAGAAATCACAAGAGTACCAGAAAGATAATCTGACAGAAAGTGAGGTTTGCTTATAGTGATTAACGAAAAGCAACGCAGGTAGATTATGTAGCGTCAAGGTAATTGGAGTAGCATGCCTTGCTGAACGACACACCAGCGTAGCCAACTCTGCTAATTTTATGATAGGATTCGAACACACGCCATTTCCTTTACGAGTTCGATACTCTAACCATCGATATACCACGGCTCCTGACATTGTGAGACAGACACTGAAATTTTGGCGATATCTCTAATAAAGATCACGGTTTTGTTTCCTTCTAAATATGAATGTTTGTCTTTTCATTTCAATTAACATTCTGTCCTTTATTGAACTGAGTGAAGTATGTTATGTTCGTATAAAGCATGTCAGAATAAGTGCAAGATATGTTTTAAATAATGTAACACAAGCAAAGATAAACACATGCATGTTTAAGACAGAAAATGTGTTCACATTCAGTGTTCTCAATGTCGATCAAATACATTCATGTATAGTGCTTAACCGATTTGGACTTAATGAATCCTGTAAAATGTGAGATCTAAGTAGTCATATAAATAGTAGCGAATCTCAAAAAATAAATAGCATTAACTACATTTTTAACCATTGATTACGAACATAGTCAATGCACATTAGAAGGTCACAAGAAGTTCCTTTCTTTGTTTTGAATAACTTTTAGCATTTATTCCTCAGATAATGAGGCTTGGTAAAATTTGCAATCTTAAATTCATGACATGGGAAATCATATATCATTATTCTGCCACTTAAAACCTTCTTGAAGTGAAAAACGTGATGCACGCGTAAATTTCCCATTTTTTCAAATATGCTTAACATGGGTGACTCATATCTGCAAAACATGCATGGTACTCAACCCATGCTCGACATATGCGGAACAACATATTCTTTTACTCTTGGCAAACATATGTTGCTATTTCTACGCTGTAATTTTGTGGTTTATCATTAGGCAGAAATTACTGGTTCTAGACCTATAGTTAAAAGTGGTTGTGAAATAATGTAGATGACCTAAGAAATAGGAACCAACCTCTTTAACATCAGGGGACAATTATCAAGACGGTCCCACTTCGAAAAATACACAGTGTTCTAGGTTTGCCCCGCCGTTCCACTCTCCTATCGGATGCTGTCG
This sequence comes from Megalonaias nervosa, assembly GCA_016617855.1. NCBI lineage: Eukaryota > Metazoa > Mollusca > Bivalvia > Unionida > Unionidae > Megalonaias > Megalonaias nervosa. Next base: position 12,118 of record JAECUM010037610.1, read on the forward strand.
CTGACTTCGAGACTTAAACGACCTAATGATAGTCCGACCACTTCTAGTTTTTCTTGTAAACTAAAAGAAACTGTGGTAATGTTAAGAGTTTAGAACGGTTACTAATTCCAGACAGACTCAGTCTGGTTAAAACTAAGGCTGGAGTTATTTAAGAGTTTCAGATAACGATGCTTTGAGAGTTTTCAATTTTTGCGAAACAATTATTACTATAAGCAATATTTTATAACAGTTTTTCAGAACCATAGTTCACACCTATTTTGTAGCTACACAGTACTAAAATAGCAATAGTTATACATGCTTTTTACTTATACAGTTCTAAAGTACGAACATTTTATACCGGCTTTGTACTGACACAGAAGTTTTAAAGCAGCAACATTGTAAGCCTACTTTGCAGTTACACACTACAAAGGTATTGATAGTTTTATACCTACTGTGTTACACATTATCATGGCAGATCATTCTCATGAAGTAATTTTTACTTTTGAAACAATGCCAATACTAGCAGTTCTACTAATAACATTTCTAATAATACAATATACTCGTCACATAACTCATTCGAATTCAACAAAATAACCAATATAACCAACAACGTTTACTCATCCAGCTACAAGGAGATGGCGAAACAGTCTGGCAGATATAGTATAACATGTAGAAAAACTATATTACTAGTTTTTATCGTTTCACTATTTAAATATTTAACTCAGAGTGATAAAGAAAGTTGCTGAAGCCCACATTAAACTAACGCTATATGACTCGAAACTTGTCATTTAAACCTTGAACGTGACAAGGTCTAAACCGATATAAATGGAGGATCAAGAGGCTTGTTACTGATTACTTTTATAATAGAATGAGTTAACAGGCTACGCTGGTACATTCTTAGCACAGTGACCCATCTCCCACATCTGCGCCCCATCGCAATGCTAGATCGTAACTCAGGACAAATCAAATTATCCTGAATATTATATATCCGGCCTTTTGATCTCGATTCAGTTTGGTTTTGGTTGGATCATCATACAGTTATATTTCATCTGAAGATTCATCCATTTATTTTCCAAATTATGGTATTTCAAACAAATAAAACACAAACGTTACTATATCTAAATCGCAATGTGTACCATATTTTATTTCAGTATTATGCTATTAATAAAGTGACTTATCAACACACTTTTAATCACCAATGAATATTAAGAAAGGCATGAAACTAAAGCAAAACAAAGTTGAATGCAACTGTAATGTCTTTGCCTGTCATACGAATGACAAGATCCAGTTTTCATTCAAATCAGTAATCGAGTTGTTAATAACCGTCTGACATGATAATGCCCTGCTTGTGTCTAGAACGACAGACTCGTAATCCAACTCGTATAACTAATACTGTGTTAAATTTGCCAGTAAATCAAAACCAAAATAAAGGAAACCTACACAAGGGCAATATTATTGCTGATAAGTCGTAAAAGCTATTTTGTGTTTTGTTCAACAGTACATTTTACACATTATTGACAAAATCGTGCCCAGGAAATGGGAACTAAGTGCACTTCACATTATCGTATCAAGGAATCTGACCCTGTGTCGAAATTGCACCCTTAGATTACGAGTCCACCGCTCCACCGCAAGAGCTACCTGGGAATTATGGACCATCTACGTATGCTCGTATTATTTACATACGTGTTTGCATATCCAACTCTGTATTGAATTGAAGAAGCACGCTTTTAAGGGGATTTACAGTATTAGTTTGCTCTCTCTCTCTCTCTCTCTCTCTCTCTCTCTCTCTCTCTCTCTCTCTCATCGAAAGAATTCTATGATCTTGCTTTGCTATTCTTACCTCTCACCGCAAATGTCACACGTATCCGTCGAACACAAACATAACAAAATAAAATAAATGAAACAGTTTCCGTAATAATATGAGTGTAATGGAGTAGTGAACTTGTTGTTTATGGACCAATTAGTAGTAAATTATTAAATTTACAGTCTTCTTTTGCAACCATTAAAGGGGATTCGCCCCCATCTTCTTTTAAGCATACGTTAATTTAACGCCTACCTACAAAATCTTCACCAATAAAATATGCACACTTGAAAATTACTAGACCAGTCAGTCCTATTGTTAATATTCAGTGCCTTATCCAACTCCTTCCATTACGAATCTACTTTTTCATCTACCTCAAGTTTTAAAGCAAAAACACCCCAAGTTTTATAGCTAAATTAGTGACTTTATTCTATCGTTATTAAGCAGGCATGATTGCATTATATATATATATATATATAAGTACATATATATATATATATATATGTATATATAGATAGATAGATAGATAGATAGATATACATACATACATAGACATATAGATAGATACACAGGTAGATAGAGAGAGAGAGGGGGGAGAGAGAGAGTAAAGACGTACGTAGACAGTCAAATCTTAAACGTTAAAATAGAACAGGAATAGGTAGGTATAAATCGTGCGGCTGAGGTATGTTGTCACTGGCATACAACGTTAGTGGAAGCATCCTGTTAACATACATAAGTAACGAAAATTACACAGTGGGGTTTGAAAGTAAGAGCACTGAGTCTGTTATTATTCCTTATTGCGATAACATAGTGGTTATTAAATTATTTTGTTAGGGCCAGTGCGATCTTAGAATAACATACAACACTTTGGAAGGAGAATAGTGGATCAAAAAGCCATGTTAATCGAATATGCTTCGACCAGTTTAGGGACACGTGTGGATAAATTAACCCCGTTACACGCAAATTCTTGAACGGGTTTAAGTTGTATTGACATCATGTAAAGTTTAAAAAGCCGATGGTTTGAAATGGATGAACCAGAATACTACATGCGTAAAAAAGGTACGGAAGTTGTTAGAAGATGTAACTTAAGAGATAAAGAAAACTTTGGTATTGCTCTCAACAAGACTGAGTTGGCATATGTAAACTTAGATTGTGTTTCGAAACTCTAGATGGAATTGCAGAAACATTAGCTAGGCAAAATCTTTACTTCTTTAATATTAACATAAAACAAAATTTTACACGTGCTTAAACACATAAGAGGTTGTAAGTTAAAGGATATTGCTACCAATAAAATTACCGTAAACACCGCAAGCAGCTACATACTAGAGAATGACAACAAGATAGTTATAGATTACCTCAGTAAATCTTATACTGGTTGTCACTTTAAACTTTACACCAAGTTTGTCTGCCAAGTGTCATTCACGTGCAGAAAGAAACATATCGGCACACGCCTACTGCGGGTTTTTCAGTTAATTGGATTATGATTAATATTTTTGTCCCGATGCTGGTGTTCTGCACCTAGGGTTTTGTTGTGAGAGATAAAACTGACATTTATTTAAGACAAATGTTGTGAAAACCCTAATTATTCTTGTAACTAAATACGACAAATTTAAAAATGTACTGATTGGCCTTAGAGGACCAATATGTGCCCTACTGGGGAGATTCATTCGATTACTCGTACTGAAACATCACTAAAAACAACGAAAACTGTAGAAAGGCATGACATTAGATTTACCATATTGACATGGTTACATTGTAACTATAAAACTCTGTAAAATACAAACGAAAGCATTACTGCATTTTTAAAAGGCGAATGTATTGTAAAGAAAATAGCTATTTTAAATCCCTATTTAAGTATTAACAAAATAAACTGTCCTAATGTTATTTTAACCTGCAACTAAAGTGGATAGAAGTGGCACAATACTGTACTAGTGATACACATTATGAACTACCTACATTACTGGGCAGGGATTAAGAAGGCTAAATCTCTATAAAGATGTATGTCTATGCTGCTTTCGACCGACAAAAGGATATGAGAAGAGTAAAAAATATCGCATGTACATACTTGCACTTGGTACTTGACAAAAACAATGAATAATCTAGATATTAGGAGATGGAGACTGACTGTTGAGTTAAAACAAGACAGTGCTTCACACAACCACTTGATATAGAATAGGAGCTTGGAAACGACATTATTTCTCACTTTATGAACATTTTTTCAGATGCTAATATCTGAAAAACCGAGCGAATAAAGTCAACACAACATCTACCGACAGAACAACCAACTTAATTGCCACAGTAATCTATCATTAGTAGTATGCGACAATATACATTTTAATTTACTAAGGTACAACGTGTATGCTGTGAGAAAAAAAGTTGTAGAACTGCTTGTCTCGAAATGCGAAATACAAGATCAGTCTAGGCATCTTACAGTAGACAAGAATGATAGTATGGTTCCAATGGATGATTTTCAAAGTATAATCGTTGTGATGATGTAATGTCTTTTGTCCTTAAATCGTTCCGCTTTGGGTAAATTCAGAGGGATGATTTACAGACAGTCATTCTTCAAGACAGTTAAAATTGTACACCATCCCCAGTGTTTTTAAAAATGTGTTATGTATAATACAAAACAGTGGTCTTACCTCTCCTATGGTGTAAAGATCCGGGTCTTGAAAGGTCGAGAGGGCACTTGCTTCCATATATTTGGGTCTTTTGTCAACTGCCATAATCCCATCCTTTGAATAAAGAAATAAATAAATAGTTCTGTCACGTTCACTAACAGGAACACACACACACACACACACACACACACACACACACACACACACACACACACACACACAAGACTTATGTCAATAACATTTTCTTCCAATTATGCGATCAGCTGTAACAACATATGTGGCAAATCATGCAACCAGCAGCTCTCTGGGCTTTTCTCAGCTGCCATAATATCATCCTTTAACTAACTAAATAAATAAATAGTTCTGACACGCATACTGATAGGGACACAAATTAAAATGTGAGTAAGTCTATCTTCCAAGTTTGCCGTGAGCTCTGATAAAATTTACGTAAAATAAAGCAACCAGCTGCTCTATAATGGTACAGGTAATTGCGATTGCTAATTTCAATTGACGCAATCACATTATGTATAGAAATTAATAAGATTTTAAAGTTTGAAAAAATGATAATATGATTGATTTGAGGCTTCTCTTCCCAAAGAATATTGTCAGTTCCAGAAAATATTTCAACTAAGAAGACATTACTTTGGTTTTTACGGCACAACAATACACGTAGGTTATTTGACGGCAGAGCAACACTATATGGAGCAATATGCCTTGCCCAAGGACACACCACAGTAACAGACCTGTGCTAACCCAATAGTATGAATGAGCCCACACTATCTCGGGCGCAAATACCGCAAGCTAACCAAGGAGTCATGGCGACTGCTAAGCATAAAGTTCATGCACAACACCTTAAGATAAACATAAATAATCTGTCTTCGTCAGCAATTATGATTGGACAAAAATATACAAGTTGGTATTACACAATTTATTCGCTAACAAATGCAAGGAAATATAGCTATATTTAATTCATATAACCCAAACTAAAAACTGAAATTACAATCAGTGATTCGAATTGTAATATAATTTATATTATACCAATGGGCATATGATTGTAGAAAACAAAGCACTCACATTATTCCGATCTTTAAAGGACGCGGAGTTGGGATTCTACATAGATCAGAACCATATAACCAACAGTATTCTGAACACCGTTAATCATTAATGTATACGAGCATGCTTCATTTAAAATTAAAGTTTTATTGATAATTATCAAGGCCTTATCATTCTATGTGCGGACCATTCAGTAATATCTGTATCTAATGTACAGCGACAATGCGGATATTTCTTATATTGTCCAAAACTCACAGTTTGTTAAATGTCACTTGAACTCCCAAAATAATAACAATGACATAGAATGTGACGGAGACAAGAGATTACAGTTGCAAATCTCCTTTGACTTCTTCCTTCACAAACTAGTCAGTAATCCTCATGCAAACGACATGTTTGCAATATTGACTGTATTGAACAAAACATGTTTTGACTTCCACGAATGAAATGACAGAATGAGTCTACATCTATATCGAAGCCTTAGAAATGCAATCCCTTAATACTTGAGTTGTTATCTCTTCATCGAAAGGACATTGTATATTCCATTCCTCAAAAGAAGCAAAACGGCCTGAATGAGGTTTCTACAAGGATGTTGACTGAACATAAGAGCTCAATACAGCCCACTTACCATCTGCTTTTGTTGTGCTTGTGTGTATATGCGTATTTCTTGTCAATTATGTATCCAGAACAATCTATTTAATACGAAGTTTGTTCCACTGAAATGAAAAGTGATGTTCTATTTGAATGTTCTTTCCTTTTCACCTTTCTTGATTTGGTTTAAATATTCATTTTATCTTACAACACTCTCCACTCATAGGTAAGAGTGGGAAAAGAGAATCTCAAAACCTAAATGTTCTTTTGCAGACTATTAGTTCTATCTATTTGAAGTGGCAATGCGTAATTCCATTGACGCTGTGAAACCATTCTATGACAAAATGACCGACTGTTTCACTGAAAGTATTAATCAAATAAAGATGAGTCATTCAACCTTCACTATCTGTATATTAAGGCCTAGTGATACAGCGAAAACACTTCTATCCCTTGGATCTCTTTGTATGATATATAGGTACAGCGGAATCACTTAACTCCCTTGTACATATTTGGGGTAAACATTTTGTAAAAATTTCATGAACAGTAGAAACTTCGCAATGGTTTTAATATCTGAAAGTTTACAGGTGTGCAGAATAAACAACACTTACCTAATTCTATAAATTTGACGCTTATTCTGATTCAGATTCTATAAATAATTTCTTCGACAGTTCAAGTTGAAAATTAAATTTGTACTGAAACTATTCCATGTTATGTGGCCATAGCTCTGCTTACAATCAGGCTCAGATTTGGCCAGAAAGGTATAATACATTGCGACATGAATTTGTATTTGTGCCAGGGATTTGTCTTATGTCTCATAGTTGTTGAATAGCTGAGAAAGTATTTAAAAATCAAAGTCAACCTGTACATGATATGGAGTTCAGGTGTAGCAGTTTTACTCAGACCGAGGGTTTCTATTCAAACTCAGTGTTTTTACGCGGACTCAAGACTTAGACTACTGTACTGGTGATAGACATTATGAACTACGTATATTACTGAGCGTGAATTCAAGAGATTAATGTCTATAAAATGTACGTCTAAACAGCCTTCGACCGACTAGAGTAAAAGAAAACGAAACATGTATCCTACGTACATACTTGCACTAGGTACTTGACAAAAGCAATGAATGACCTAGGTTTTTGGAGATGGAGACTAAATATTCAGTTTCAAATTATCCTGTCCCTCAGACACTCACTTGATATAAAATAGGATTTAAAGCATATTAAAGTAGCTTTGAAACGACATTCTTTCTCACTTTATGGAAATATTTCAGATGCCAATATCTGAAACACGAAAAACATCTACGGACATAAGAGACTTCTTAATTTCCAATAACCTTTCATTACTAGTAAGTGACAACAAATATATACCTTACTTGACTAAGCTGAAAGAAGTATGCAGAGAGTAAAATATTGTAGAACTGCTTCTCACGAAATGAGAAATGCAGGACCAGTCTAGCCATCTTGCAACATACAAGAGTGATAGCACGGTTCAACTGGGTGATTTTGAAAGTATAATCGTTTTGAAGATGTAATGTGTTTTGTCCATACATAGGGAACTTTCAAAGGGATTGCTTGCAGACGGTCTTCCTTCGAGATAGTTATAAGTTTACACCAATCAGTTTTTAAAAATTTTGTATTATGTATAATAAAAACAGTGGTCCTACCTCTTCTATAATGTGAAGGTCCGGATCTTGAAACTCCGAAAGGTCAATTGTGTCCATATATTTGGGTCTTTTGTCAGCTTCCTTAATCGCATCCTTTAAATAAATAAATAGTTCTGACACGTACACAATACTTATTTCAATACCTTTTCCTTCAAATTTTGCCATAGGCTGTGACCAAATATGTCAAATTATGCAACCATTTGCTCTCTGTTTGAGTCTTTTGTCAGCTACCATGATATCATCCTTTAAATAAATAAATAAATAAATAGTTCTGACACGCATACTGATAAGTACACAAACAAGATGTATGTAAGTCTTTCCTCCAAGTTTACCATGAGATGTGACAAAATATACGGGAAATAAAGCAACCATCTGCTCTAAAGGGTACAGGTAATTACGAATTTCAATTAACGCAATCACATTATGTATACAAATTAATCAGATTATACAGTTTGAACAAAAAATAATAATATGACTGATATGAGTCTTCTCTTTCCAACGAATACAGTCAGTTCGAGAATATATTTCAACTAAAGAAGACATTACTTTGGTTTTTACAGCAGAGTAATACACGTAGGTTATTTGCAGCAACACGCCTTGCCCAAGAACACATCACTGTAATAGATCTCTGCTAATCCAATAATATGAATTGAACCCACACTATCTCCAGGGCCAATACGGCAAGCTTACCAAAGAGTCACAGCGACACCTAAGCATAAAATACTTTACGTAACAGCTAAGGCTAAAGATAAATGAGGCAATTTAATCAGCAATTATCATTGGAAAAATGTACAAGTTCGAATCACATCATTTATTTGCTTACAAATACAGCGATATCGTTGACTTTAACACATATAATCTAAAACAAAAACTGAAATTACAATTACTGATTAAAACTGTAACATCAGCTGTGTTTACACTTATGGACATATTTTGTAGAGCATGAAGCACAAACATTATCCACATTATTAAAGACCGCAGAATAATGGAGAGCAGAGTTAGTATTATACATGGGTGGGAACCATATAACCAATATTATCCTGACGCACCATTATTCCTTATTGTACACCGGCATAATTCATCTAAAATTAAATTTTACTTGATAAATAGCAAGGACTGTTTCATTCTATGTGTCATATGCTAATACCGAGACAGAAGTAAAAACATGTTGTGTTTCATTTAAGGCGCCAGTAAAAAGTACAGCAAGCTGAACAGTCAGTAATCTCTTTATCAAAAATACAGCGACAGTATGGATAGTTCTTATATTGTCCAAATCTCACAATTTATAAAATGTCAATAAGGTCCCACAATAAATAACAATGTATTAGAATGTGACGGAGACAAGAGATTACAGCTAGAAATCGCGTTTGATTCCTTCTTTGACACTCTGACGAATAATCCTCATGTAACTAACATCTTTGCAATACTGACTGTGTTCAACAAAAATGATTTCGCTTCCAGAAATTAAATGACAGAATGAGTCTACATCCGTATCGTAGCCTGGAATATGCAAGCCCTTAATATTTAAGTTTTTATCTCTTCCTGTAAAGAACATTGATATTTAGTTCCTGAAAAAGGCGAGATGGCCTGGTGTCACAGAATAAGGCAAGAAATAACTTGGTTTCGCCTTAGAATGATTTGATCATTTTCGTCCTAAATGCGTACAACGATACCTAGGGTGGATAATCATTTTTCTAGTTAAGCAAATGAACTAGCATGTATCTTGTCATAGATCGCTTGCGGAGAGAGACACTAAAAGCACGGTATGCACGGGCATTTTACCCTTACTAATACTCATTCTCCTGGAGATTTAAGACACGTTTCTTCTCTGATTGACACATTGGTCTTTTGGATGTTGACAAGGAGTGTATGTTCTCGATTTTTGTTCGACAGCCATAGGGGTATGTGTTAAATTTATATTTTACTTGATATGTGAAGCATATTCAGTTTTAACGTCGTAGCGTGAAATGTCTTTACCACTACGCGGATTTGAAACGTTGTGAACTTTTGAATTGTTACAAGTTGCTATTAAGAGCTTAGTTTAGTAGAATGTATCTATAGATTTTAATTTCGTACGTTATTATGACCAGTTTGGTTTTATTTTAGCTGTGCGTGTGTGTGTGCGAGTATATCAGGCTGTCGGTCTGGCCGTCTGTATGTCTGTATGGGGATGGAAGTTGGTGCGACCAAGGCCATACAAGGACGGAACTGCTGATTTGTAAACTTGTACGCATGGTGGATCCATGAAGGGTGTGTATGGCCAATACAAGTGTGGGCCAACCCAAGGATTCAGGAGAACATTGTGGTTTGACAATGGACACGTAAACCATGTCAACATGTTTCGATTGCAATTTTTTACAAATATTTATGAGTCATACGTTGTTATGAATTGTACCAGCTGTACAAATGACTGAGTCACGAGTCATGTGTTTGGTATTATTGTTATGTTGATTCAATTAATCATATTTGTTTCAATCGAATACAATTGTTACTTTCATTACATGAGACTGTTTCAATCTTACTTTCATTACATGAGATTATATGAATCTTACCTTCATTTTTGAATGTATGAATCACATTTTTGTTTTTCCATTTGTGAATGTTTGTGTTAAGTAATCGAATGAGTCGTGTGTTTGGAGCGTGATCACTGAATATGTTATAGAGGATATACATATTTTTATCAATTCATTTCATAAACGTCCATCTTTCATCACATGGTGTTGTGTTGTCATTTAATCCAAGGATCCGTTCAGGTCAAATCCTGTTGCACCTGGTGAGGTTCCACAGGGATGTTGACTGAACATAAAAGCGCAATGTATTATCCTTATCTCCAGCATGTGTGTTGTTTGTGTGTAGGTCTTGTCAATTGTGTCTCCAGGACAATGGACTTTATAAGACGTAAATTCTATTTGAAAACTCTCCCTTTTCACTTTTCTTGATTGATTTATATTTTTATTCGATTGTACAACATTGTGCCAATTATAGGTAAGTTTCAAAACCTAGACGTTGTTGCAAAAGTGTTATTCTTTACTATAAGTGTACTTCGTAATTTCATTCAGGCAGTGAAACCATTCTATACCAAAATGGCAGATCCTATAACTGAAAGCATACATCACATGAAGACGTATCTTTGCACCTTCACTATCCATGAATTAAGGTCTATAGATACAAAGGATGCAATCGTATCCCTTTCATAACTTTGTGTGATAAAAAGGTACAATGGAAACACTTAACTTCCTTATACATCTTTGGGGGACACGTTTTGTGAAAATTTCGTCAACAGTGGAAACTTCTTAAAAGGTTTTAATCTGTCAAATTTTACAAGTGCGCAGAATAAACAATATTTTGCCTAATTGTTATTTTGATGTTTATTCTAATTTCAGACTCTGTAAATCTACAGTTCCAGTACAATAAATAAATTAGTATATTGTTCCATAGTATGAGGTCTTAGGTGATCTTACCTTATCATGCCAAGGATTGGTCTTGTTTCTCATAAGTTTTGAATAGCTGAGAATGTATTTAAAAAGTCAAAGTAAATCCCAACATGGTATCGTCTTCGGGTCTAGCATTTTTATTTGATTCGGGTCTGGCATTTTTATTTGATTAAGACTCAGATGAGTTTTACTCAACTCAGGGTTTGTACTCAGACTCAGGTTTTTACCGAGACCCAATGTTTTTAATCAGACTCAAGAGTTCGGCAATAAAAAACAACGTTATGATGATGGAACATAGTAAATTGTGCTAGGGCAGACTCGTTTTTCAAATGCTTAACATCCAAACAATCGATATATGATAACATCAGCGCTTATTTCTATATCGATGTTTAACTTAAGTGCTCCGAAGGTATAATGAATTGGAGCACGATTTTGCATTAATGATCAAATTATGTGTTCTCAGGTTTAAATCAGTCATGTAAGGTATTGTTCATTGGAGCAAACATCTTTATTGCATGGATGTAGTGTTTGTTTGTTGTGGTCTTGGTGCAACACCACCTAGTTTTAATCGTCACAACTTTCATTTAAAAAGTTAGAATATTTAATAAGAGATTAATAATAGAGTAGTAGGATTTCCAATTGAGAGGATGCATAAGAAATTATTCAGTCATGAAGTGTCCTGACGGAAATATATTAATCGAATGAATGGATGGATAAAGAGAATACAGACGGCTCCGAAGTTAATGGGGGAAAAATTAATCAATGACGTACATACATATATACATACGTAAATACACACACACATACACATACATACACACATACATACATACACACACACATAAATACACATACATACATACATATATATATACATACATACATGTGTGTGTGATTTGGATTTTCAACGTAGCTTTAACAATTTTTCAGCCATATCGCTACGATGTCTACAGTGTGACAGTTTACAGTGATGTCGGACAAAATGCCATAGACATGTAGCATCATGTTCCACCGGGTCACATTATCCTGACACCAGTCCTAACACTAACCTCTTAATGTTGAGCTACAAGTTAGGCATCTGCTATTACCATTTTAGTAAGTCGTTGGAGTAACGCGGCCGAGGTTCGAAACCGCGACCTCCCGCATCCGAGGCGGACGCTCTAACCACTTAGACCACCGGAGAGGTCACATACCTACCTACCACCGGAGAGGTCACATACCTACCTACCTACCTACCTATCTACCTACATACATACATATCTGCCCACCTACCTACATACGGTCTTTAAATATCTTTGATATTTCATGTAAATGATTTTATGCTAAAGATACGTAATGTCTTAAATTTTAATGATTATAGTATTAAATAGGTTACTTTTTTAATTTAATTTATTGTACAATGTCAGTAATCTAAATTCATATAAAGAGTGTATTTTGCGCACAAAACGTGTCTTTCTTAAGTAGGTCCTGTAAGTTCGGCTGAGGAAACATCACATTTCTCCCCTATTAAATATATTCTTACTCACTAAGACGTAAAATAATGACTTCTAAGCACGCATGTTATGTCAATCAAGGAAGAGAAGATATCGATAAGACTTAAATCTCGACATTTATGTTTAGAGTTCGAGTCAGTCTAACAACTTAATTGTATATAATGCTTGAAAAATTAAGAATAGTGCTGACCCATACCTCCATTTGTATAATAAGTACTCGTATCATAGACCTACAGTCTGATTTTCATTGTACAAAAGACTTCAAAAAAATTAATGACTTCAGTTTTAAAAATAATTTTTTAAACAAAATCAGAGAAAATTATTTCAAGGATGTAATTAGCAATAAACTGGAATATTGTTTCACTATTTTGGTCTAATGTCATAAAACAAAATGTATCAACTTTGCTTCACGTTGGTTTGTCAGTAATTAGTCACACTACTCAAATGTGTCCGAGATGCTGGATAGCTTTGTCTGGCTTATTGATTAACACTGACGGTCCAGTTCTTATTTACATCTAATACAACAACAGAGTCTTGTGATACAAGCAGTCTCTAAATCTGAGACAATTCCATACTCCTAAAGGAATCTAAAATTACGCCTTGTTCCAGTTGTAATTTTCCCGAGACCGGGATTGTTTCAGTTGTGCAATGGCTCATCAAACCATTATTGTATAGCTGCTCTTACCTTGTCATAACCTATCATCTTAACCTTTTAAGTGTGTGTTAACAACGTAAACATGTTCATCCCCCTGAACACTTCAAATTTTCTCATGACCATTTATGACTAGGAAGCCCACACGTACAACTTGCTTGAAAATTGGAGCAAAAGTTAGGTAGGTTTAATCAAATCTGGATGAAGTTACGTTGGTGGTGTTCTTATGTTAAAATTCCCACATACTACTAACTCAGTTGAAACAAAAATAAAAGGACTGAGGGAACCTCCAGCAAGTATTATACAATGCACATATGGCAATAACGGAGGGATCAGAGTACAACTTACGCCAGATGCCATAACCTCATCGTAAGCTTTACACTTCTGTTTTCTGTCAATGCCTGCCAGTAGCTTCTCATGGGTCGGTGGTTCTTCCCGGGGTTTTCCAGGGTTCTTCTTTCACCAATTATACTGGCCGCCATGCATAGCCTATCTTGTGCTGAAAAATGGCCTTAAACCCAACAACAACATCTGTCATTGTCATTTTATACAGCGCTTAATAAGGGCTACTTCCATCGTTAGTTTACCATCAGTCGCGAAGTTTAACAGTCCGCGTTGTTTTTGTTCCCGGCTTGGAATGCATTTGTGTACAATTTGTGATTCCATGTGCGGAACAGCCAGTTGGTAATTGTACTTACTTGGATCAGCGGGATGCTATGATGCATATAGATTAGTATGTTGTGTGCCGATTAGAAATAATTGAATGTATTTATAAATGATACGTACATCCATGCAAGTACATAAATAAAAAATGGAATTGGCTGTATATTTTACTTTATTTATTTACAGCTTTATCTGTAAAACAAAGACAGATATTCAAACGTTCAAGTTCCATTAACTCAGTGTATAAGCTTCACCAGCCCCCAAGAGATAACAAAATCGAATCAAACCTTTACCTAGAATGGCCTATGTAGATTTTTTTAAATAAAAAATTGCTTTTCCTCTTAACTTTAGTTCTCTCTCTCATTTGTTATCTTTTACCCAGAAGGTACGATATTATCGTTAATTAGTAAACCACACTTTGATTCTGTTAATAGCGAGACACCAATTTTGCTAACCTGAGCTGATCTGATAGCAGCTTCGAACCCGCACCCTTTTGGTCGCATGAACAGCACACAAACCACTTAGCCACCGTGGTTCCTGCCTCCCCTAGTCTCCTCTTATGACATGCATGAGATTGTATTGGGCTCATTGACCAAATTCAGCGGTTTTTAAATAGTCTACAGCGTACTAATATAAACAAAACACCACAAAATACCACAAAAACCCACCACAATGTTTAATGCAGAGAAGTTAAACATCATTTCATGAAGTTCATATGGGAACAAGTTCAGATTTGTCATTTTCTGGTTAGATTAACTAACCTCATATACATTTTGAAATTACTTTTTCACGACTGTATTTTATGTAAAAGACTTATTGATACATAACTTCGCTTCGGATTCTCAAAACTCTCCTTCAAGGGACAGGTGATTTTCTCGAAGCAGGACGTTTTGGCGCGGCCGTTTTGGCGCTTATTAACATGAACGTATTTCTCAGTAAAAATAATACATTGTTTGCACGAAAAACATTTATTGTTAAAGCATTCATAAAAAAACGTAGTACATAAAGTTGGCAAGAAAAACTTTGTTATTTTAATACATTT
>JAECUM010037613.1:0-20983 GCA_016617855.1 Megalonaias nervosa
CACGGTTGACCTCTGAAGGCAGGTTTATCTCCCATACTTTGTTCATGAAAAATATATGTATTTTGAGCCGAATATCATTAGCAATATTATTAGTATTATTGTCATTATTGTTAGTAGTGTTGTCATTATTGTTAGTAGTGTTGTCATTAGTATTAGTAGCATTGTCATTATTATTAGTATTATTGTCATTATTGTTAGTAGTGTTGTCATTAGTATTAGTAGCATTGTCATTACTATTTCCCATGAATTATTATTAGCAGTAGCAGTATACTGCTAAGGTACATGTATTTAGTTTAGATATTTAGCAGTAATAAAAATTACAACATTTAATAAACTAAGTTCCATTCCACACAAGGATAATCTATCCTCAAATGATGTTTGACTTGCCAATGACAAGAGGTGTTATTATTTTTACTGTAGAAATAACAGTGGGCATGTATCAGTACCTGTCTCGTCTTGTCAGGTAATGTCTCATAAAACCAATCTGATAGTTTTAATGCACCCCCATTAAGTCAAGAAAATTGCAGCTTTGCACATGCACTAGTATATACATCTCTATGGCTCACCCTCCCCCCCCCCAAAAAAAAACCACACACAAAGACTTTTATCTCATTACCAGTAGAAACGGCTCCTAAAGAAAATCATTATTAGACAGCGTACCTGTAACTGTGAAACACACAACAAACTTTTTGTCAGGGCAGTTTATATAATTAGGCATGAAAGCAGTTATCACACTTTAAACAATTCATGGATTAAGCAGTAGCAAAATTCAATGAGATCAAAAAACGGTCGACTTTTCATTGCCATCCTTTATGATTAGGTAATGAAAAAAAGCTTCCTAGGGCTATTATTAGGGGCTCACACGCCGTTAGTCTGGGTTTCCTCCGGCCCTTCCCACCCCATTTTGAATATTTCGATATTTATATTAGAGTGTAGATTCAGAGTCAATTGTCTATCGAAAAGTAGGAATTCGCCGCTACCGCACAGGATAGTCGTTTACCAACGGCTCTAGCAAACTTAAACCATGTTACATAGAGTCACACCCGCATTTGATCGACTGGAAATCATTTTGTAATGTAAGAAATATCAAGAATTATAATCGTTATGTATTTAATCCTCTGATAGACGAGACGAAACTACAGCGTTGATGAAATTTGATCTGCTACTCACCAATTGTAGTTCTAGTCACATGACTATACAAATCTCGCAACCTTCATGATAATGACATCAGAGGTCCAATAGTCACATGATATCAAACCTCTAACTGTCTCAGCAACTTGGAGAATGTCAGATTCATCAGGAATACAGCTCATGTCAACTATGTTTTAGTTATAGCACTCAACCACCGCATTGATATGTGCTCTCTGTCTGATGAATCAGGCTTCGTCAAGAAAACCTTTATTTTTCATTCGATTAGGGTAAATACAATCGAAATAAGAAACGTGCAAACATCTATTTGCGTAAAATACTTTTATATATAGGATTCTCATTAGAAATATAAATCACTCCTTAATTATATATATTTCCTTGCTCATGAAACAAAAGAAGTTTAATTCGCTTACTTGGATCGGTCACTACTGATACGGTCTAATGATCGCATAAGGCAGGGTGAAACCACTACTTGGTTTAAAAACACCTGGCTATGGAAGACAGGTTACCCCTGATTACATGAGATTTGAATTCAAAAGTTGCGGGGGGGGGGGAGGTGAATTAGATTGGCCGCTGAATACAGGCGACTGATAGGAAAGGGTCGACTGTATGTGTTGACATGCGTTGAATTTACAACTAAATAGTTTCAGACAAAGATATATATCTGTATATTTCTTAAACAGTTTTAAATCACTACATTCTTACCAATTTACATACCAATTTGTTTGCTTCCTTCGTACCTTCACACATATGTACACCTTTGTCTAATTCCCCACCTAACTACCTATTTATTAACATGCCCTTATCCACTTAAGGACTGATTGATTGATTGACGATTTTACGGTTCACCAGCACTTTGAGGCGAAAAAGAGCTTATGATAAAAAGGCATAATCATAAGAATCTTTGATAACAAAGAGCCTTAAAAGTATGAACCACAGCGACGATATTGTGAAAATATATAAGGATTCAGAACAACAGGGAATGTAAATGTTCTTTGTACAGGGTAACAAAATAATAATACAAAATAGGTCGGTAAACAGTACGAATGGTCGTTACAGAATAATCAAACAAAATAGGGTTGAAAACAAGCTAAATTTTTGAATAAATATTAAATGTTAAATATAAAACAGATTTAGCGTATCGGAAAGTTCCTTTATGTTCTAGTAACCATTACGCGTCGGTTGGAGACCAAAATGTAAAGAACATAGTAAGTTGATATCAAAGTATGTGAAAGTATATTGTTTTTGTTACGGTTGGTTTTCAAATGGAAGAGAATTTTGGTTTCATTTTAATTTGTTTTTGATGTGCAAATTCATGCATGAAATTTGGAAAATGGCACCACACTCTCAAGACAACTCCCTTATGACATGGTCCACGTATCTTATTGCTCTACCTGCTTGTAGTTTTCTCATTAGAAATATAAATCACTCCTTAAATTGGTATCATGTAGAAATTATTTGAAATTTGATAATATCTACTAATTAGTTTGCACAGGTAAGCCTAGCAAGCGTAGATGTTCATGACGGTTCTATGAAGACATTAAAGACAAAAAGACCTTGTCGGAATCTGATTTGCATAACGTTTTTTTTTAATTATATTGCGTTATCGTAATATATGCGGTGGCTTGGTTCTGAGAGATTCATTTAATTTACTTGTTAAATGTATCAAGTTGATAACATTGTGAACCAAGTTGTAAGGGAAATCTTTTGTCTCCTTCAATTTATTAACTTTATTATACTTTCTGTACAATATTTGGTGAGTTTGATACTAAAGTTGAAATTATTATTATTATCATTATTATTATTATTATTATTATTAATTACAAATATGTTCCGTTAATTCGTTTTCAACTTTGTGCATTTAATTCGTACTCGATGACACGACAGTAAATTAGCTGACACGTGGCCTAAATAAGGAATAGGAACAGATTTGTTATTTGCATGAAACGTATACCACCGTCAGGATTATCTGAAAACAATAACACAAGAAGATATTTTCGAAGACAAGATATGTATTTGCAAGTATCTTCAATTTAAACTAAGCCAAAGTTATATGATTATTCTGAGTGTAACATATGGTATCCATGACAATAACTTTTCATGCTATAGTGCAAGGAGTAAATGTAGAAGTTATACACAGACGAATATTTGATTTCTGCTACAAGATTCGTACATACGTTTCATACTGCTGTTATCTGTTACGTGCGTGCAGTTTCTGCACCTTTATTATGTACCGTGGTATCGGTTATCTGCTCGCGACTGAACTTCAAATGTTTCTGATCATCAAATAGGAATTATATACGGAGCTCCATGTCAAACGTATAATTCTCCCAAAAATTTCCGAATAAATGTTGGGATTATGGTATCCAGCCCGTCCGGACTTACTTGAATGCGTCCGTATGTGTGCGTAAAACATATCAATTTCTACTACACGGTGTAAGAGTAAATTAAAGAGTCGATCACTGTGATATAAGAATGGGTTGTACGCAGATGTGAGGAAATGGTTTGAACTTTGGATCCATTTTCTGATCGCAAAGCTGAAGTTGTTTAGTGATTGAGAGCTTATATGGCTATATGGGTAAGGATAGTGATGACTGAGTCATATGTGCTTTCTGTGCATAAGATTAGTTGTAGAGCAATTTGCATCGGGTATTATAAATATAGTAAATATAGCTGTTTGATTGTTATCCTTTTGCGCTTATTCACATTACACACACACACACACACACACACACATATATATATATATATATATATATATATATATATATATATATATATATATATATATATATATATATATATATTTATATAAGTATATTTTATTTTTTATGTCAGTAAGGCAATAACATTTTCAACCCGATTTACCCTTCTTATAAACTGATATCTTGCTGTGTCCTTGATAGCCACAAAGCATTCCGTTTCCACAATGTATTGGGTTCGTACAACTGCTATTGAAAGGTATGGTGTTTGTCGCGGAAAATTTCTCTGCATCAATGCAATAGCAACTACCATCCTGAAATACACCAAGTACTCTGATTTAAACGTTTATATAACAAAGTATGTTTATTTATTATTAGAAGCAATTTGAACGTTGTGGCTAAAAAGTGATATTTTGCAAGTGAATTATGTATTCAAGATGAGGTGGCTTCTAAAAATAACAAATTAAAATGTACTCTTAGTTTGTAAACAAAACAATGAGGGATATATTACGATAAGCGTACGATATGCATACAAACAATGTTGCAAAATATTTATTCCCATCTCAAACAGCATTCAAGACATAATGATCTCAATTTAAGAAAGTTATTATTTCAATCATGGGAAAGCTAACAAACACATCTAAAGTAGACCCTGAGATGTATTCAAAAACAAAAGTCCAATAGAGCATATATGTTAAAGACGTATTAAAACCAATTTCTATTCACAATAACGGACACATAACTATTTCTCGCGTTCCTGTAAGAGTATGATCGTGTTTTCTAGTGTGGACCACCAGTTTAGGATAGCTTTTTAATACCTCACACGTGATCTGTATCCTGACTCATGGACTATTGTGATCGTCAACTGTGAGTATAGTACACACAAGGTGGGCAAACCGTCCAAATTTTCATCATCATTTCCAGATTCTTTCACGACAATCACGATAAATTTTACTTTCAACACATTTACGTACTGATGCAAGCAGTGCCTGTAATTAATTTCTTCGTAAACAGGCCATTTCGCAATGATCGAACTTGCTACATGGACTGTATAGTATGTACGTACAATTTCTAGTCGATAAAGCCGTTGCTGTATTTTCAAAATTCTTATTCTGATTAATCTTTCTGATGCCTGATCAATTCTATACCAAAGTTAAATTAACATTTTTAAGCTCTGTATTAAGACAGAGCATTAAAATATTTAAGATTCACAATACACAATGTTTACTTCGACCACCATTTTTCCTTCCGAAATGCAAGACAAAATATCCTCTTTGTCCTTTTCTACACCGATACATATCAAGGATTCCATTAATTCCAATTCCTTGATGTTTGATTTTAAGTATCTTGCAAACAGAAAAGTGGACAGTCATTCAGATGGTTGTGAAAGTTGATTCTTTTCGTATTTAATTTTATTGAAACACAACAACATCCCTCATCCGTAGTTGTTTATATATCTTGGAATAATGACTTTTAAATGAGCTGTACTAAATGAGGCAAGTTTACAAAGTATACAAAGTGCACCCAGTTTAAAAATGCACCAACTGTAAATGCAAGAAGTGTGTCCACCATTGCTCGCAGGATGTCACAGTAATGCGTGTACTGAAAACTTTGCTTGCCATGTGTGAGCAATTAAACAACTTAAACGAGTTTAAAGACTAGGCCGGAACCGGCTCTGCTCAGTGTAGTATAAGAGAACCAATTCCAGTCTACATGAAAGGCAAATATAATGTGCACGAGTCTAGTTAACTCAAACTTGATACATGCACTGCATATTATGTCAATTTCGTGTCGATTAAGCCGTTGCTGTATTTTTTAAAGGTCTTTTCTTATTAACCTTTCCGAAGTTAGATCAATTTTCGATTAGAGTTAAATTGAGAATTATTTCCTTATGTTTACCTGTCGGGACTAATTAAACGGATTGCTGTGTACCTGCTCATATTTATATCATTCCGCGAACTATCTTCGGAACATAATCCTGATGATGTATAATGCCGTTGTCATAACCGTTTCAACACCGTTCTTTGAATGATAAACTTTGTTAAAACGTCATCTGATGTTTAAGCGGAATATTGCAGTATAAACCATAATTTATTGAAGCTTTGTTTTAAGATATAGAATATAAACACATTTAAGATTCACAATACGCAACTTTTACTTCGATCCTCATTTTGCTTTCAGAAATGTAAGAGAAAATATCCTATTTATCATTTCCTACAACGGCTTCCATTAATCCCAGTTCAATGACATTGAATTGTAAAGATCATGCAAACAGAAAAGTTGAAAATCATAAAGGAGGCTGAGAAAGCTGATTTTTTTTTTCGTATTAAATTTGACTGATGCAACATAATAATAATAATAATAATAATAATAATAATAATAATAATAATATAATATAGCGCCTAATCTTTAGAAGCTCTAATCACTTTACAACATTAGACAACACTTAAAAAAACATACATAACGATATGATTACAATAAACAAGCAGTATCAAATTAGAAAACAGAAAACATGTTGAAAATGCACAACATAATGCCTCATCAGTTCAGTTTACACATTTTGGAATTATGACTTTCAAAAGATTGAACTCTACTCAATCAGTTGACTTCACGGTATACATTGAGCATCCAGCATATAACTACACTAACATTAAATGCAAAAAGCGTGTCTATAGTAGATGTTAGAGTAATGCGTGCACTGAAAGGCATTTGAACGAGCTTCAAGATTAGGCCGGAACCTGCTTTACTCAATGTAGTATAATAGAACCAATCCCAATCTAAATGAAAGGTAAATATAATGTGCACGAATCTCGTGAACTCCTTATTTTTCCTCTTACTGGTGGTGTACATTTAAAAACGTGTTGGAGCTAATATTATTAAAATATAGATAATGGAAGTTGCTATGATTTTTGTACCTCTTGGTACATGATTTGATCTATTTTATGTGTAGTTTGGATTTGTAATCATCTTTAGTCAAGAGATTAGGTAGTTAAGTTTTGTACACGGGTATAAAATTCTTGCTTAATATATTAAGAGTGAAGATTGCTTATGATCTATAAACAGTTGTTGACGTAGGTGTTTTTACGACCATTCATAAAGATATTAATAATAAACCTTGTTTACTAGTTGTGATTATTTCCCACTGAAGTGTTTATGTAAGTTGCGTACTTAGAAGGATTAAGTTATTTCCCATTTGGATGGGTTAGGTCACATAATAAGCATTTTGAAATATTAGACTGAGTAGTAAGATCTGTCACGTGGGGTATATAGTGACATATAGTCGTAATAGATTATTGAGGATGTGTATAAAAGGAGATAACTGAGCGATCCGATTCATTCCTATTTTGGTTTCATTCCTATTTCGAAATATTATCTCATACGTTGAAATCAGTCTGCAGATTTGTTTCATATTATGCTTTGATAATTTAAGAGGAGACATTTGTTAGGATTATGTATTTCTTTTTCAAAGTGCTCATTGGACCAGAATAGTATTCTGCGACATTTAGAATTATTTAAACGAGTTCTGGACTATTCCAGTGTGATACATACAATCGAGGAACTGAAATACATTCGGAAAATTCGATTCCTTTCGACTTCAATAGAATGTTTTAGGTTTATTTTGGATTCACCTCATAATACTGTAAGTTACTTTTGCATTTTGATTTTATAACCTGATAATTAAATTATTTGCTAAACTTGAAAAACGTGCTACCTTGCTTCTTTCTATTGTTTAGTTTATAACCATAGATTCGTAAGAAAGTGCCTAGAATAATAATAATAATAATAATAATAATAATAATAATAATAATAATAGCGAGCGTAGAAAAAAAATTATTAAAACAATAAACAATCAGTAAAATATTACAAATAAATTTGCCAAGCCTTGATAACTCAACACCATTAATGGAATACATTGGCTTGTTCTTTTACTGTTGCCTAGGAACATAATCATGGAGGTATTGTTTCATTGGATATAATCTGTTAGAAGTACTAGATAACATTTGGTAGCCTCTCTTGGAGCAAATGTGAATGCAGTGAGTGAAGGCTATTGTATGAAGTCAATTGTCATGGCATATATATATATCTAGATAGATAGACAGACAGACAGACAGACAGATAGATTCGTGCAAAGGTTTCTCTCTCACGAAAATAACTATTCAAGGAAGCACATTTACAGAAACAAAGTAATATGCATTATGAAAGTAGAAGGATTCAACTGCATACATATGGATTTTTTTTTCATCTCTGCAATAACTGTTTTGAAAATGATTACCAGCAACATGATCATGTATTCATAGCAGTTAATGATCACTTCGACTTAATTGTATATTTACGCTATTCTGCAAAATGTGGCATGCAGAAAAGTTTACATAATTATTATACGTTTTAATAAAACAACATTATATACAAGTGCAGACCGATGTTCATACACCGAATTTATATATACAGACTCTTTTTACATACTTTTATAAATATGCTAGTATTAAGGGATACAAACAAACAAGTGAACGCTTTGAAAACTAACACTAATAATTCCAGAGCTCAATGTTGAACTTATATTTAAATTGTTTGATTTTAATACGTAAGTTTGAAATACTGCTTGTACATTTTTTAAAGGACGAAACTGAATCAGCAGATCGAATGTGAGGTGTGTTACGACTATTTGGTCACAAACTTAAGCAACAGAAAAGAAGCAAGGCCAAGAAGTTTTGTAAAACTTAACAATTTAATTATTAAAGTAATAAATGAAAAATGTGAGAGGAACTTAGAGTAAAATGAGGTGAATCCAACTTAGACCTATAAAGGCCTATGAAAGTCGCGTATGAATGAAAAGTCCCTTATAATTTTCAATACCGGAAATGAACTGGTGCTCCAAGAACCATGATGTCGCCAAGATGACGTTGTCCAGCATTCTTTCGAATAATTTACAACAGTTCCAGTATAATTTTAAAGTCCAAATAATGAGCACTTTTTGTCACCACTGAAAACGTCCAAACAAACGTTTTTCCTCTCAAAAAATATATAAGTACAACATAAAATACGTCTGCAGACTTACATCAGGAAAATAAAAAATGTGGATCACTCTAGAAACTGAATGCAGAAGATTCTCCTTCAATGCAAAGTTTTGGTACTTCTATGTTGTTGTTAAAATTCGATCATAGATTATAGGGAGAAGACGTTTTGTAGAATAGCTTAGCCATATACTCTGGAACATCGTCATTGATACCTTTTGTAGAATAACTTAGCCATATACTCTGTAACATCTTCGTTGATACTTTTAAACTCAGAACTTCTTTCAGAAAAATGACTATGTTTTTTTTTTTTTTACCATCCTAATTCAATGAACATATCAGACGATGGGGACATCAAGAATTAGCCGTGCTGCTCGTATTTCAAGCTTGGAGATTCTATCTATTTGGGAACTAGTGGAATCTCCCCTTATTGTTGCACAGTATAGTAAAGAATTATGGAGTCCTTTGTCGGGTAGGGTTTTTTTTATTTTACTAAGCAATGAAAGTTTAGATGTCAATGACCCATGCACATTGTTTACTTTTTCTCCCATTTAAGACTTTCTGACAAAAATTGCTAATAGTTTCTCATTGCGTACATTTTCAGTTGCCTTGTTATTAATGTACAGGGACTGCGTTTTGTATATTACATTTTGCATTGTTCGTTAGTTAGTTTTCTATATTTATTTTATTTCATTATGTTCAATGGTTAATTGCATTTTGGACTTGACCTTGTCCAAAACAATGTTCATTTTCTTTTTGACCTGATTGACTATTTTATTCTGTAAACTTTTCTCTATGAGTATGGGTTTACTATTAGAATAATTATTAATAGAAGTAAACATATTTATGTTGGTCTGATAGAAGGACATTGTGTTGACTATGTTCTTCATATAATTGTACAAAAATATTTTATCTTGTCTTCATTTGGATTCTCCCAAAATGAAATTTCCGTTAGGTAATAGTTTTTTTAAAAAAATGGTAATTGTGACCTGAAATCAAGAAGAGGTATATGTAATCCTGTTACTGGTACAATTATTTGTTCGTTTTAAGATCTGGCCAGATTCGTTTGTATTATTGTTGTGACCAGTACATCATTTGGCCTGGAATTTATTTATTCAAATTATTTAATTCAAGTTATTTATCTCTAGAACTTTAATGTGCTCCAAAATAACATTATCAGAAATAGAGACAGGGATTCATAGTCAAATTCAAATAAGGATATATTCTTGGATTGTATTATTGCGATTCGCCAAAAGGCTGTTGCACATCACTAGGACACGGGTCTCCAAAGGCAAATCAACACTTCCAGCATTTTATAATTTGGAATATCACTAAATTCTATTCATAACTTGAAATACTTTTGGCCACTTTAAGTGTTATTATTACGACTATTATTACTGATTGTCAACACGTAGGTAAACAATTAATTACAGATCCTCCTTGATTTGTGTTTTCAACTGAGCCTTATTATGCACACAATTTATAACAAAAGATATTCTGTACAGTTTACGACCATGAATAAAAATTACGAAAATTAAATAAAATCATATACCAGAAAATATAGATATACAAAAGAACATACATATGTACTGTACGTACGTACGTACGTGCATACATGCATACATACATACATACATACATACATACATATGTATGGTGACAGACTATTAATTTCCTTTGGGTCAGTTAATAATGCAACTATATTATTTTTCGACCTAAAGTAGTTTCCGCTGTTAACACTCGATTCGAAATGAAACTGCAAGAAACTACTACCAATTATGAAAGTTCAGTCATCTGCACTAACCATTAAATTTTCTGCGGTCAAAAAGGAATAAGTCATGAGAGGAATACATTACAGGTTTTATTTATCAGTCGAGTTCTTCTACAATAATATCATTTCCATACATATGCATTCCAAAAATGTTTTAATAGCAATGTCATGCGCACCAATATTATGTAAGCTGCGGGGTGGTGGGTGAACCGACCTTTTGTGGGACCGACCCACCTGGGCAATTTTTAGTGTCCGTTTCTAGAACCTGGGATTGGTATAAAAGCCTAGATTTTTAGTTCAAAACGCCGATCCGACCCTTGTATAAACGACCGTTGCATCAACGGGGTGATGGACACGGGCGCAAAAAAGGGGACCGACATTTTATTGGGCTTCGAACCAACCATTTTTTAAAACCGAACCCTCTACCAAATAAACCACAACGACCCCCGACAAAATATTACAATAGATTAACTAAGGCCCAGTACACACGTCGCTAGATTTAATGATATTTGACAGTTTGATATGCATTTGGGTATATGTGCTGTCAAGTGATGTGTGACCACCATCAAAAATTAGAACTAACATAACAGATAAATTTACTGTGGAAGGTATTGCCGCTATCAGGGACAACCAACAAATACTTGATATTGCAGCGTTTGGATACGGAATTAGAGTATGTAAAACCCGAACATATTTACAGTCTAATATCTGCCGATTGAGTCAAAGATGTATATTCCGTTGCTGGTAATATTCATCAAATCAGATTTAAGGAAGATATTTATAATTTTAAAATCTGTAAACAATCAGTGGAGGAATGTGTTGCAAGAGCACAACAGAAAGGAAACAAATATGAAGAAATGAAGAGTCAACTTGAAAAAGCGACATAAGAAAGGAAACATTTAAAGCGAGAATAAGGAAAGGAAAAGCAGATGAAGAAATAACAGGGGCTAATCCATGATGTGCTTGCACATCGTGGTCGTAGGAAACAAAATGTAATCCCTCAATCGTTGGCGATTTACGATAACCTTTGTCCCAATATCGTCCTCGCTGATGTTGATTAAATTAGGAATTTTGATTGGTGTAAGACCACCCGACATTAAGTCCCACGAAATCATCAGTGAAGCAGGTGCTATCTGTCAGCTTATATTACCAGGTGGCTTTATGGACATCAGCATTTATCGTGCACTAACGGATGAAATTATTGATTATCACTACAGAAATTGATCAGTTAGATCGGTGATAAGAAAATAAGATGATTATACCCAATTTCTAAGGTGGACCAGTAATGATCAGGGTGATAAATTTACGAATAGCAGTATATAAAATAATCTACGGAGATGGGATTGGTGATGTTGTCCAAAGTTTATTCAGAAGGACAGCCCCAAGGCTATCCAGATTGTAAAACAAATGAGAATGAAAGCCGTTGATTTTGCTCGTGATAAGCTATTGGAGCTGTTGGTGATGATGCTAGTGAAGCGTTCTCAGCGGTCAGGGGCAGACTCGCGTTATTAATACAACGAAACCTGTGGCATTCCAAGGCCCAAATAAGCTAGCACTGATTGAGCGTCAGCTCAGACACTTTAATGAAGCCAAGAAATTAAAGACTGGCTTAAGACTTGATCTTTCTACGAGTATGATGAACGATTTAGCAAAGACTGGTGGTCTGTTTCTACTTCTACTTCTAGCGGCGTTATAAGCATTGATTCCAGCTGCAGCTCCAGCTGCTGAAAAGGCAGCCGCACACGGTGCAGTTGGAATAGCTGCCGGCATGGAATTAACAAGGAACGGGGCAAGGTCTAAAGACCTCAAAAAAGGGACGCGGTCTAAGATTACCAGGAGAGCGTTACGGTCGATCCGTTCGCGAACTGGGTCTGTAAATACCATGAACGTTCCATTAAAAATCCCCATATTCAATTTCGATTTACCTGATGATGCTCGGCGGCTAAGCATCTAAATATTTAGAGGAGTTTTTACCGGAACAACCAGACCGTGCCGAAACCTTTATCAGTGTTCTCGATGGAAGTTCAGGTGCAAGCACTCTCTGGGTTGCATATTCTGTTGATCCGCGTGATGTTATTTATTTTGATTCGTATGCCCTCCCACAACCAAAAAAAATTTAAAAGTATATAAGTGGATTGGCAAGTAACACACCAATCTGGTATTCAAGATTGCCAACGCAGACATTAAACGATCCACCTATATGCTGTCCAGAAGCACTTGCCCAATGTCAAGGTAATGAATTTTGCCACACAAGTCGTACAAAAGTACACTAGTAGTGGTTTTAAACAGGTTAATAATATAATGGTAGATATTTATGGAAGATCTCATTCCGTTGGGCGCAAGGGTCCCAGTGAAATTGATTTGTCAGAATATGCGACATTAGATGAACTTGCAGAGCTTACGATTCTCACCGGAGTTGACCGGGATGGAGTTGTGGTTTTGCAGGATCAACATGGAAGGTTAAAGACGAGCAATACTAGGTGGACCGATATTGTTTTGTGAGTTTTAAGTGCGATCGTAGATAACATCCAGGTATTTACTGATGGTATGAAAATCAGAGACGCAAACGCGTCAATCGCGGAGATCAGAAACTAGATCAACAACCGTTTTGCTAAAACGAGAGATACAATGACCGGCGAACTCAACATGAACGTAAAAATAATTGTTATTCTTAGAGAACAGACATTGGACGATGACACCGCAACAAAGAAATACGTGGACGACAAAGGCACAACGATCAGTACCACGTTAACGACAGCGATAGGTAAATTAACAATATAGCGATCTGAGTATGATTCTCATGTATTCGCGTTTACGAATTTTTAAAGAATCTCTCAGAGACTTCATAAAGTCGCCGGAGATTTGTTTGGAAATCTAATGCTAGTCGACTTTAAGCTCGCTGAAATTTGCACACTACTCGAGGACATCACCGAAGAGATCAGAATGATTGAAGGTGTTGTAATTAATGCAGATCCGATCATCAACGCCGTGTACACGGTGATGTCTGAATCATCAACATGTTCAAAACAAATAACACCATCAGACATACTGCTGAAGTCATCGGCTTGTGTAGGATCTAAGTGTTTAGTGCTGCAAAATTTGGATATCTACGACACATCCATGGCGTCATTAAACCGATCACTGTTTTAGAATCGTCTCAATCGTGCTTAATCAAAATATCGAGGAAATACTCATAATGAATCGTAAAGATGAAACTTTATCTGCGGCGATGTACTTGTCGTGTCTGGAATTCGTCGGGCGATCACCTCAGTTGATTACTTAGTATCAGATATAATGCCAATGAATCCCACACAATCTTACATATATAATCAAGCATGTGCGGGGAAGACATCGATGGAATATATCATCGAAGAGCATATGATAAACGAAAGCGATATAGCAGACGTATAATCGTCATCGACAATGTGATATATGCTGTGTTCGCGCTGGTCGTTGAAACAACGACGCTAATCGGCGCATTATCAGCGAAATACGTGATATCGCCAGTGATAGGAATCGGTGTCTTTGTTTTTGTCGGCGCTGCTGGTATCGTTAATATTATCGGGAAATGAAGAACAACATATGCGGCTAAGAAATTATATGAACACACAGAAATAGTGTGGGCGGCGACAAATGCATGTATAAATACATCATCGATCATATCAACGGGGTAAAGGACGGAGTAATATCAGGTAGAGAATTTGCAGGAAATTAGTGATATTTATCTAAAGATAGCATCTCGCGAGACGCCGTCAACATCCAGAGATAGCGATCCTTCGCGATTCCACGTAGAATCAGTTGAAATATAATAATGACCATATATATAACTACACGACTGGAAGAGATCATCGCTAGCACAACGCCGCCGACGACGACAATGATATCAGTGACGTCATCGCAGCTGGAATTTGAGATCAGTTTTCCTACACCGATAAGGTCGCCCAATGGTTGGTCACTTGAGATCGCACTGGTACAATTGCGAGTTTACTATGCTGGGCCAAATATTAGAGCAAAATTATTTGGTGGATTATATGCTAACAATTCAGTAATATTCGCATATAAAACCAAGGTTGATGGAACGGGTCGGATAGTTCCCGACTGAGAAGTCGTTGGCATTCCAGCAGGATCTTATCAAATCAAACAAATCAATGACGAACTTCAGCATAGAATCAAATCTGTAACAGGGAAAGAATCAGATATCGCTTTCAAAGTCCACGGGTCAACGCTGAGTGCCACCATTGAAATATAAGCGGCGAAATCTGAAGATTACTCAGATGACATATGTCGGTCGTCAATGATAACTGTGTTTCGATGGCAGCAGGTAGCACCAGCTAATGCTGGACCACCAGAACCACAATGATTTAATTATTTAACGAGATAATATAGACGTGGAACAAATCTAGATCACAATAGACTCCACCATGAACAGCCATTACAGGAACTGCCCCGCCCCATCAACGGTGATACAATCAGAGGAAGAGATATTTTATATGCGGATATTTTATCGAGAAGGAGTAATCGCTTATATGATTACGCAGGAATATGAAACGGCCCAGCGACATCTGAGAGCGCTATTTGAGCAGTATGTGCTTGAACATCCGAATGATGATCTTCACCAAAATATCATCAATACAATAAAACATCTGAACCAGAAGACAAACATTAGTGTATGTTCAATGATGGCGATTGACATAATCATTGATAAAGATGCTAAATATTAAAAGTTATTTCTTGAGCATTATAAGAACACCGAAGCCCAATTACATACCTTCAAACTATCGGGGATGCATACCGATAAAATGCTGCGGGATGTTGATGACATAATTAACGAATATTTTCCGAAGATCCATGCAGCATGGGGCAGAATAAAAGGATCTGAAAGCTTTCTCAAACATAACAACGATCCATATGGTGGTGATGGTCATATATCGCCGGGCATACTTAATATAACGTCGACGATTTATGTGAATCTTACGTGTGACGCTGTGCATGACAGTTATACAGCTATCCGAGAGAAGCGAATGACAAGTGCAGCAAAGATTTGCTTGTTATAGCTTTCCTCCAGAGGTTCACTCGGGCCATTATATTGTATCGGTATCTGCTAATCCTATTTATTTTCGATGACACAATCCGCCTTTGTCACAAATACGATTTCGTCTGACCGACCATAATGGGCATTTATTGTACTCCGGCAGCGAAGAATTAACAGTGAGTTTGTTTGTGCATGAGAGGCCGTGAGCGACCAAAAAAAAAAAAAAAAAAAAAAACATAGTGCGCGTGACTTCCGCCTACGTCATATTTTTGTCGCTCAAGGCCCAGTCAGCCTACAATTTGTCTTTCGTCGCCCGTGGATCCGTTATGTCATTGTGTTGGTGCAGGCGACGTTCTACCCCCGTGGACGTTGTGGGAGAGTGTTTGCCTCAGCCTTAACTGGCCAAGCAACCATGTGCACAGATTGCTTTCGATTGGAATCGGAATCGCATTCCAAGGATTCGGATTGGAATCCATCGCATACTGAATTCTTGGATTGAAATACTTTACATTGAAATACTTTGCATTCGGAATCCTTTGATTGGAATGCTTAGCATTCACCTATAAGTTTTCTTACCTGTCTCGCACTCACACCTACAACCTTTCGCGTTTCATTGAATAACGGTAATATTTTTGAGGAAATTTATATTATTAGGTTAAAAAAAAGCCAATTTACGTCTAGCTGTATCAGAATGATCCCTAATCGGAATTCAATGGTCGGTTTGATTAAATTCTGCTATCATCTGGCAAACTTTATCGTGTAGAATATCTTCATTAACAGATGAAACAGGTAACATTAATATACACTGATAACATAAATGTCGTAAATGAATTGCTGAAGAATTGTTTTCCAATAATTGATTACAATATAATCTGTACATACTCACCCCTGCCGCCAAGAAAAAAGAAAAATCATGGTGATCACCGCCAACGACATTGTTTGAGGATGTACAGCGTTTATGTATTGAATAACTACATGGAGGTCTCTGGAACACCAAATATCATCCCGATGATGTAATTTCTGTTGATATGGTAGCTTGTTATCCTGCTAGTTTTTTTGGAGCTGGTGAAATCCCATTGATTTAAATCGATTTGCCGAGATTGAAGCGTTTGAGTTTACATAACGTATTCATCCAGCTATTAATGCTTCCTTTGTTCGTCATTTTAATAAACCAGATCGAGACTGCTATGCAAAAAATAAACGCGTTTGGAATCCAACAGTCTTCTTGAGATTCAAGCATGATAAGGGGATATTGACATCGCTGACGGAGAGTGAAGCAATAATTTTGTATAAGCAACAAAAAGTCACGCTGCAACACCCAGAAAGCAAGGATGCAAAAGACATGAGCCGAGAACTTGTTGGCAAATTTACACATAGAGCCTAGTCTGACAACAAGCGTCGTTGTACATCGTTAATTATGGACAGAGCAAAACTTGATTTTATAAGTGCATATACAGCAGTAAATAGTGTATTAGTCACCTGGGAGAGTGTAAACCTACCAGATGGAACTACAGTTGGTGTTATTATAAGTATTGTACTATGAAGGTGTTTCACCCCAGTTTACTCATTTGAGATCTTCACTGCTTGCATATACGTCAATAAACCTATAATCAATGATCAATCGATTTCTAAATAACGCTGTTAGAGTTGTCACATATTCATTTTATATAAGTAAATGAAAAATAGACCTTTTATATAATCTTCCGAAATTAAATACTGACTACGCTGGTCCATTCGGTCAATAGAGAATAAAAAATTGAGTATTACAGCGCTGGATTGCAAGGCAGTCCGTTATCATAACCGTGGTCCTGGTGCTTCTGGTAAAACAACACGTGCTATAAAATTATTTACGGATTCAGACTTGGTAGTGCTAACCCCAATTCACCACGGAGATAGAACAGAGCTGTGATAACCTAATACTTCAAACAGCTTCTTTGGATGGCGCGGTGATGCATGGACTCGCGAGCGAATGGGTTAGAAGTATATTCCTAAATTCATCTTTTGGGACCAAATATGTGCTGTGTCTAAGCCAACACTAACAGAATTTAATGTTCGATGCAATTCCAGAATATCCGTCAGTGATTTATGGAACTTACTGTCCCCAAAAGATCTGAGAGTTGCATCCAGGAAAATAGTTCGTGATTCACTTTAAGATTTCCCGAGTTGCCAGTCCCATTGTGTTATGACTCAGCGGATACTCGTCTTCAGAATATTCTCGTTGATATTCCAGGAACGGTCTCCGTGGTGCAGTAAAACCTTCTTAGTAATGCCGATGTCATTCCTGCTGAGGTTTTAGGAAAGCTCTTGTACAATCATCATGCTGGACTCGAGCATATGCAATAACAATTCATTCATCACAGGGACTAACAATCTCAGATTCCAATATTTGGAATGTCGATGATCATGTCGAATGGTCACAACTAGTGTATTTGGAAGTAACAAAAAAAAATTTTAGCTGGCTATCAGCGAGATAACCAAAACAATAAATGAGAGTTTGATATTGATCCTGAATTCATCATGGAGTTGACAAAACGACAAATTAATCATTGCGCGCGCTGTAACCCAACAAATTTATGACAATATTTTCCTAATGACCTACGAAAATTTACCGTGGACAGAATGAAAAGTAGTTTAGGCCACACACGCGAAAATATCGTGCTGACATGTCTTGAAGGTAACCCACGTCGTGGAGCTAGTGGCCTGATTTGCTAACGAATCCATGCTGGTGGTAATTGTGTAATTTCAGAAATTTCTTGTAATTGCTCACGGACAAAACCACGCTGAAAAGCCGCTGAATCGAAACTGTAGATTTCAGGCCTGCACGTAGATCTTACCACACTGGAAATTTTATGTGTGGATACACTCCATATGGGATACGTTGCTCTTTTTATGTTTCCTTTAAGTTCACCAGTAAAGAGTTTAATGTTGCTTTTTCTGCGTTTATCGTGGTATAAACTGTTAGTTGCCGAATCACACAGCAAATAACGCCCGAAGGGCGTTATGTAACATGTGTGACTCGGCAACTGACAGTTTATACCACGATAAACTCAGAAAAAACCCCATTAAACTCTTATAATTGCAATACTTTATCATTTTATGTATTTGTTATTATTATTTTAGGTTTATTTAAAGATAATTCCAATCAGTTTTAGAGCCCTGTTAAGCGTATGAATTCTTGTTGAGATGTCTGCTACGTAGCTATTAATAAAACAGGGAATTCTCCATCTGCACCATAATAGCTAAGTCAATATCAAACAAAACATTCTACCAATGGTAGGCGATCTAAGGTTTCGAACATTCGACTGCATGGACTTAATCGTTTATCCAAACAGGTATATATGATCTGGGTAGAAGTTCAAGATTCAAAGCAAAGGATGTGCTGCTTTGTTTGACATACGAATGACTCTTGGATATGATACTAACATGAATTCATTGTGACTTGTAAATCGTTATTGTCAAGACATGTGAGTAACCAATTTTTGAGCCTTTAAATCTATTTTCATGTTGATTAACAGTTTAGGTTACCTACAGGGGCTACTTACAAATGAAAGTAAGACTATAGGTAAATGTTTATAGCGATGGTGGTCCAGTAGTCAAACAGTGAATGAGATCGACACTTGCGGTCACGATTGGGGGGGGGGGGGTAGTAGCGGATCTCCTGCCCAACCCACATTGTAACTATCAAAGTCGACGTCTTACATTGTAGGGCTGTGAATCCAATTGTTATAATGTTAGTCTTTGACCCCCCTCCTCCCAATCCCTATATCCATTTACCTATAGTTTTAGATTCATTTGCAACGAGCTGCAGTGAAATTGCTATAGCCCCATGTTCTCGGCAGATTTTGAGTTTCCCATCTTTTCGTTTTCTAATTTAATCAAATAAACAATTACTTATATTCAGAAAAACAGCAAAGATGTGTTATTTGATTTTTTCAAATCAATTTATTCAGTTTTCTAAATAAAATATAAACCTACCGCTTTCATTTTGTTTTAAAGGCGTGGATTGTGTATGCTTTCCAGTTTAGAGTTTACGTTAGTTACTTTGCACTTGAATCTATAGAAGTTATGATAAAGTAGTTCTCAGTACAGCTTAATATACACAAATAAACACAATCGGGTCTGATCACATGATGATGTTCTGACCAATGGAAATCTCCCCTTCATTTATTAACTGTTCATATAAATACCCGACTAGTACTGGCCTAGCATAGCCTGGATGTTTTTCTTCGCGCGACTTCGTTGTTTAACGAGGCTTTACATTTGGTAGTCTTGCACTCCATTCGCGAGATATGTCTTTCAACATTAATCCTTGGGCTTACTAATGTCCAAACAATCGCTCGTGTTGCCTGATCACGATGTATTGCGGTGTGATAATGAGATGGCTCAAATGGGACAAAATTTATTTAGTAGCGTCAACCGCAGAGGACCAGCGATGGTATGATGTCCTCAAGGAATTCAATAATATTGCTAGCGATTTTTTTGCAGGAGATTTTGTCTCCGGAGCTTCCGTTTTGCCTAATACACATGTTGTTGTATTTGTCACTGACATCAATGATGCACCATAGGGCGAAAATCTTGATGGTAGTATTAAGGTTTACGACGATATCATGGTTGATATACAAACATATCCAGCCAGAATATTTTCACGAGGCAGACACGAAACACAGATGCCATTTACCTTGCAGATCGGTACGTTCAGCACCCCACTGTGATCAATTTGCACGATCCGAAAGAACGATATCGTATTGGTCTATCTAGAATCTTTGGTTGAGAAACCCGTCAGCACATACACTAAAATACACATCAAACAGTCAAATATCAGTAAACCTAGTGACGTGCGCGGTCCATATTTTATTTTGCACCCCCGATGCGGTGGTGGATATCGCATCGTAGCGTACTCTGCCTTAGTGTAAATTTTGTAGTATGTTGACAGAAATCATTGTGACGTTTTTTGGTACAGGGTTCGGTTTTAAAATGTGGTTGGTTTGTAACCCCCAAATAGGTCGGTCCCCCTTTTTTTTGCACCTGTGGTCATTACACCGTTGATTCATCTGAAGTGGATAGAAGAATCGTGTCGGCGCTATTTTTAAACCTAAAAATCTTGGCATTTTTACAAGGCCCAGATTCTAGAAAGGGACCTAAAAACATTCCAGGTGGGTCGGTCAAAAATATGTCAGATCACACCTCCCGCACAACTTGCTGCTAGGAATACTTAAAAGAAAATAATCAGTCAATGAGTTTTATAATTTTGAAGGGGCCTCCAAATTTATCCAGGGGTCTTGAATATAAATCTGTCCAACCTGATCGTCCTACAGGC
>JAECUM010037614.1:0-26510 GCA_016617855.1 Megalonaias nervosa
TATATATATATATATATATATATATTAAAATTAACATGGCATTTAAAGTATTGGTATAAAGCTTATTGATATACCAATACTACTGTAATATTGCGAAGCGTAAAATTGCCGATGCTTATTGGAACACTTCCGTTGCCATTTCTTCATTTTCGGAGGTGCGTAGTTTTGCACGTTGTACAGCTCTTCAATTGCGTAGGTAAGTTAATCTTCCTTGTAGTTATCAATCCCATAACGCTTAAATAGAAATGATCGGTTTAAAAAAACAAAACAAACGGAACTTGTGAAATTGGTTAATGCAAGTCTGCGTACTCATCCAATATTAAGTAAATGTGAGAAACTACGCTCTTCTGAATTATTATTCCAAGGCATATTATATACATATCTATATACGGTTCCGTTTAAGGTAAGCATATGTAGTCCTGGAATAATAATTCTAGCTCTCGGAGAATTGAAAGTCATGCAAATATAGGCTACTTATCTTTAAATATGATTGATTTAATACATCTTTAAATAAGAGTCGGTACTACGTCACTAACATATGGCAGAACTACACTGTGTCTGTATCAATATCGATCGGTCTGCTAGAAGCGCCAATCAACGGCTATGATAAGAAATGCTAAGCTCATGTGCATAGACTGTGTGTAAATCAATTCCACTGTTAGTCGTTGGTTTGTTTACTATGAGGACGATGATGCAAATAATGTATATCCGAGTACGTATTGACGTGTATCTTCGTTGTCTGTACTTGTGTTGTAATTGGGTCTGTACTTGCCTTTCTCTCTATATGCGTGTTTGTACTTGTCACGTCGACAGAATATCTTAGAGACATGTATAGTGGCGTGATAATAATAGTTTTGTTTGGTTATTCATCTAGGTTGAAGTCTTCTACCCCACATGACTTTCCTCCGGCTGGGGCACCTGATGGAGACGCACGCGGAGAACAATCGCAGGTTCGCGCGTGGGCTTGAATGGGTGCACGTGTGATGTGAGATCAAAATCAACAAAAGGGTAGAAGGCTTTGACCTAGATCAGTAACAGAAATAAAAAAGAATGTTAGTCTGTGTGCATATGCATACATTTTATCCAACATACATGTGTGCGCCTGCCTTCATGACTGCGCAAACTGACAATTGTAGGCATGTATATTAATATAGATAGATATATAGGTATGTAAACATTTAAGTATGTAGTTAGGTAGGTGAGATGATGAGTAGGTAGGTACCCTTGATATCTATTTATCTTTCTAGTACTGTAAACAGTCCATTTTCGTATTTCAGAAAGTGCTTGACCAATGTGGGTTTTCTCTACAACAAAAAAGAATGGGAGCAGTTTATGACGCAACTGCCAGGAGAGGTGTATTCCCCCAATGAGCAGTGTGTGTTCATTAATGGACCCGACTCTGTCCTCTGTGGGGTATGTACATTTGGTGTGTGTTCTTGAGAGTGAGCTCGCTCCCATCTCTCAGAAAGAGTATGCAGTACTATAAGCGAAAAGTTTTCTTTCTTTACAATTATATTTCAATCAAGAATCACCTTCGACGTATTTGATTATAAACACATCACAAATAAACGCTCTCTCTCTCTCTCTCTCTCTCTCTCTCTCTCTCTCATATACATGTGTGTGTGTGTGTTTAAATTACATCAGCACCATTCTGACTAAATACAAATTAAGCAGTACTTTAACAGAATTGTTGAAATCTAATGATAAATCCTTCAAATTATAAACATAATGTACATCGGTAAGATAAAGGGTAAACAGGTAAAATAATTTAAAATATATTAAAAATGAACAAACAAGGTAAGAATGGTCATTTATTTGGGATATACGCTTATTATTATTATTATTATTATTATTATTATTATTATTATTATATCACATGTTTTTCAAAACTCAGTATTTTCTTTGATGGTACTCCAAAGTATTCTCTCACAAGTCCGACGCAGATACACTCAGTAAGAGTATATTAAAGTATGATCAAACTATTACAGAAATGGGGTCTGCTTAAATTCAAATTATGGTCATGTTCGACATTCTGCATGTTTCATTAATCGGATATTTGAATGTTACCCTCGGACACTGTGCTATCTGTGAGGAGTTAAGCGTACCAGTTCTCACTGACTGGTGTTCCGTCTGCTTGAAACACTGAAAATGAATCACTGTTTCTACAGAGAAAATGCTTCTTTGTTTGAAATCCCAACCTGTTCTAAGCTATTAAGTTTTTGACTTAAGTACACGGGGATATTCATTTTAAACAGAGGTTTCATTAGGTTATTCGACGAACTTCTTTGGATGCGCAGGAATGAGTATACACATAAGTACTTGACAAAGTGTTCTCTGCCACTTTATGCGCTGCGCTTCAGCTCTAGTAAAACAGTGTTTTCTGGACACTTTATCGGATGTAAGCGTCATACGCTGTTAACAATGATAGAGATTCAAGAGTAGGTATCTAATAACCAAACCAAACCTAAAATAACCGTATCGCATGGAGCTCAATATCCTGAAACCGACGTAAGTGGTGCCTCGAGTTGCTGAAGATGGAAGTTAGTTACTCTGACATTTGTCCTGAGGTATCTTACCGAAAGCCAATAACCGTTTAATTACAGGACCAATATAGTCCTAGAATCACCGCTCTAGCTAAGATGACCAGTTCTTATTGCACCAAATATTCCCTTAGAAAATAATTAATATCTTTCTCTGAGCTTTCCTGGAGGTTTTCTAACCACTGAGGAATGTTACATCCTTCAAACAGAAAGCATCATTAAAGCCGAAATAGAATATACAGTGTTGATTGACAAGGCCTTTTAGCTTATGCGCATGATGACTGAGCAAACAAATGTGATTCGGCCGGTTTCTGAAAGGTCACTTTCACTATTCAATCAGTTTTATTCAAATGCAGCCGTCTCTCAGAAACTGCAACATAAATTATGTTGATTTGCTGATATGTTGTATTCAAGATTGTGTTTAGCATAAAGACGATAATCTTGATAGAGCTGAACTTACCTGCGTGTGTATAATTTAGATTTTTAACTTAGCTTTAACAAATTTTTAGTCATATAGTTACGATGTCTGCTGTGTGGCAGTTTATGTTGATGTCTAGCACTGGGCATCATGCCGCAGACATGTAGCATCATGTCCCACCCAGTCAGATTATCCTGATACCAGGCAGACCAGTCCTAACATTAACCTCTTAATGCTGAACGCCAGGCGAAGTAGCTGCTAGTACCATTTTTATAAGTCGTTTTAATAATTCGGCCGGGGTTCGAATATGCGACCTCCAGCATCCGAGGCGAACAAGATAATATGCTGGTTTTACCAAAACTTTAGAAAACGAAGGAATTGTATAAGAAATTAAATGAGTGTAGTAATGCAGGTAACGAATCCTCGTCCGAGTGTTGGATACAACGATGGATACATCACATCTACAGGATAACAGTTTTTAGCAATATTACTGGGGCAAATGAACTAACAACGCTAATTATACTACATAATTTATTAATTATTTTAGAAGCATGAATGGCGACAATGTCAAATAGTTGGCAACCTTAAGCATTGTCTCCCCATTTAAGAACCTTGAATATACCCACCAAACCCGTCGGTGTACTCCCAAAAAATTGCAGGGTGCGCGATCATTGTAACTCCAGTCTTATTAAATTCAGATCTCTACTGTCCTGCCTGCAGATCTGACAGTGACCGATTAGGGGTCATGTTCTGGTGACCTCTGTAATTACCATAATCGCTATTTTTACCAGCTAATTATGAGGTCTTATACCTTCGCGTTTGGAGACTGGGCAGTGTGGCTGAAGAGCACCATTGTGCGGCTAACAATTTCATTCATTTTATTCAAATTTCTGAAAGCTGCATTTCCATTGGCTAATTAAAATGTCACCCGAACATAACCTCTAAGCGGTCGCCGTCAGATCTTCGCGCAAGACAATGGAGATTTGATTTTAATCAGATTGTTGTAGCTCAGATAAAGCAATAACGCTTCAACAAGAGGTTCTAGAAATGAAACACTATAAAAGACCATTGAAATAAACGGGGAGGAAGTGTTATCAGCACAAATAGATCTTAGAGGGGCAACCAAATGAGAAGGGAGAGGGGATAATGTAATTTAGACTGTTCTCGACAGAATTCATTCCCTTTATTATGGGCGGTTGGGTGGGTTGACCTTTGACCATAATTACGTGTTTAATATCATCATCTATTGGGTTTCATAGGGACAAAACGAAGCTGCAGTAAATTCGGGAGTTAATTCTAACTATACATAGCAGTCGCCACCAGAGGATTACGTTCATGGTAACAGCTCGTGTGTGTGTGTGTGTGTGTGTGTGTGTGTGTGTGTGTGTGTTTCATGTGGTTATAACAATGTTAGTCATATCGCTACGATGTCTGCAGTGTGGGTCAGTTTATAGTGCTATCGAGCTCTGGGCTTCATGCTGCAGACATGTAGCATCATGTCCCACCCAGTCATATTATCATGATAGCAGGCCGACCATACCTTACACTATCCTTTTAATGCTGAGCGCCAAGCGAGGCAGCTGCTTGTACCATTTTTATTAGTCTTTGGTATGACTCGACCGGGGCTGGAATCTGCGACCTCCCGCATCCGAGGCGGACTCTCTATGACAGCAGCAGGGAGGGTGAATCCTACAACTTTTTAGGAGGGTTTTCTCGCAAAAATAAAGCTTTCTACATAAATGAAAATACAAGGTCAATAACGTCAAACCAAAGCCTCTAACCAACCGAGACTTCTCAGATTGGGTTAGCTCATTTTGTTATTATATCTTTTGATGTTTGTGTTTTCGTTTTTTATGCGCACTCGTTTACCCACCCGGACCCTCACAGTTTGTCGTAGCCCTCCCGGCTGCTCCAGTGTGGTGTAATTAAATCATTATTATATCAATAATGGAATCTCACACATCTAAACTAGCTCGACAGCGACTAGAGGCAATTAAGAAATATCTCTCTGTCCGTGATTCTGTCAAGCAACAACTACAAACTCGTCAGGAGTCTCAGGTTGAATTTACGGACGGTACAGAACAGTTATTTAAACCAGTTGTCGAACCAACAAAAAAAATTGTTACAGCAACTGAGGCAGCACATAAAGCTCTTGAAACATTGCCTGTTGATATTGCTGGCCGTCTTCGAGCAACCCGACCACCACCCCGGCTACCTCCTTAACCACAACCTGAAGTTAAACCACAACCTGAACCACCAAAGACCAGAACCAAGATAATAGATAAATCTACGTCTGAAGGTATTGCCGCTATCAAAGACCAAACCCAATTAATTAAGAATTCCGCGTATGGATATCATAAAAGAGGTAAATATGTAAAACCCGAATATGTTGATACTCTGAAATATGGCGATTGGGTCAGGGATGTATATCGCGTCTATTCTGATACTCCGCAGATCAGATTTGAGGAAGGTGTTAATTAGTTTGACCTCTTTAACCAGGCAGTACTCGAGTATATGGAACAAGTAAAACAAGTAAGAAAACAAAGAGAAGAAGAAATGAAGCAGCAACTTCAAAAAACAAGAGCAGAAAGGGAACTAATAGCAGGCAAGAGAAAAGCAGGCAAAACAACAACTGAGGAAGAAGAATGGCAAGATGCAAGTTCTGACACCCCCGGCGCCACTGGAAATGGTATTGGTACAGGTACCAAGGGAAGTGGTCTTATTACTCCATGTCTCACCAACGTCCTTGCCGATGTTGAACGACTAGAAATTTTGATTGGCAGAAAAAGAGCGGCATTAATTCCCCAGAAATCGTTAATGACGCAGCTGCTATTTGTAAGAGATTATTTACAGGTGATATCATGGATATTAATGTTTATCGGTCCCTTGTCGATGAAATCGTCGATGATTACCGCGACAATGAAATCGTTGATGATTGATGCAATTAGATCAATGACAAGAAAATATGATCATACATAATGCTCAACGGGGACCGATCATGGTCAGGGTGATAAATTCGCGATTACCAATAAACAAAGCGATCTACGGAGATGGACTCGGTGATGTTGTTCAGGGTCTATTCAGAAGGATAGCACCAAAAGCAATACCGATTGCAAAGCAATTATCAATGAAAGCTATTGACGTTGTTCGTGATAGAGGTATTGGTGCTGTTGGTGATGTTGCTAGTAAGGCATTCTCAGCAATCAAGGACAGACTAGCAGGGAAATGGTCTTTATGTTAGACGATAACAAGTATAATAAAGCTGTTTAGACGTGTATCTGATCCCGCATTCGACATGGACGCACCAATTCTCAAGGATTAATCTGTGCGTGATTATCACTATTATTCTTATGACTCACGACAGCCAAATCAGCGTGGGCGAATTGAGCTGTAAGTTCAGGATACAAGCAGATATTTCTTACCCGCTGAAGCATTTATTGAAGTAGAAGGTGAAATTCTGAAAGCAGATGATACTGAATATGGAACTGATGTTAGAGTTAGTTTTGTTAATAATGGCATCATGGCATTGTTCGACAGCGCCACGTATATTATCGACTTCTTGTTTTAGTGAGTTATCAGGGACAGAGTCAGGGACAAAGTCAAGGGGTGTAACATACAAGAAAAAGGGACAGTCCTGGTGTAACATACCCTGACAGAATCCTTTACGGAGTCAAGCGGGACAAGAAATACAGTATGTGAGACACACAAAAAAAAAAAAAAAAATAATCGCGGTAATCATATAATATTATGCCGTAACGAGCAAGGCTACTGTTTCATCACTCTATCCGAGAAAGCTTTGCTTGACAGAGTTATCTCCCTTCAGCTGGAGTGTTTTCGCAGACAACTACAATTCAGTCAAATTCAGGATTGGCGGTGTCTGTCATGATATACTGAAATATTATTCGCTGATTATATTTCTTTGAAAATGCCGATTTGGTTATATTATCTGCGACATGTTGTACCGAGCGCGTGCAAATGATCAAAATATTTGCCAGCTGCATTCATCGATAGGACTTTTTTTTCTTCGCCAGTCTCCGCGTTAACAGATATAACCGCCTTCGAAAATTTATTATATTTCCCAGTACCACCACGTGCAGAATTCTGACTTTGAGTAATAGCCTGTAAATTACACAAAGAATTATTTTTCGGATCTGAATCAATATGATCGAGAACAAGTCCATCTTTGATCAATCTGTGAAAACACTCGTACAGGAATTTATGACAGTAATATCTTTTTTTCAACAGTAAATCTGAGATAACCAGTATTAGTCACAACACCGACTGGGTTTTTATAGTCGACAGTTCCTAATTACACCATCACGATATGCCTCATAATTCTTGATGATGGGATGCTTCACAAATTCATTTTGCTCCATTTATATAATAATATTATTTGCCTAAATTATTATTTTATTGTTAGCGGGAATATCTAGCGAGATAGTCTTCGATGTTTTTTATGGGAGGTTTATCATCAGCAACGATGTTGCCGGAGTTATTTTTTTGTCATAATATATTTTTAGCTCTCTGTATTTTTTACCACCGCATTTTATACACAGCTGCGTTTCTCCTTTAACCCCAACACCACATCGTAAACACAGTTTTGTTCCCAGACTTTCGCAACGCACACTTTGCATGTGATATCCTCAGAATTCATTAACGCAAGCCATGTTACAAGGAATTGAAGAACCAATCATCAACCACTTACATTTATTCTTTGCTTGAATCATTATATATATATATATATATATATATATATATATATATATATATATATATATATATATATATATATATATATATATATATATATATGTATATATATATATATACATATATATATAAAATCTTCAATTTAAATATATATTTGCCTTAATTATAATATGGAGGAATTTTCGAGATTATCTGTGATTAAGCCCTCTAAAGCCAGATTTGATCTTGACAGAATAACCCTTGAATTGTCGAGGCGAGCTCTGGTTGATTTGACGAACAAAACTTTAATCAGTTGTGTCTGTGAAGCCAAGAGAGAATTTCGCAACGATGGTGAGCCTCATGTGTGGTCAACATTCAGAATCATACAAGACGTCAATGCTACAATGAATGACAAGCGAGCAGCGACAATTATTAATTATTTTGACGTTGAACAAAAATATATTTTCAGAATAAAATTTATTGTGGCGACAGACGACTCATGGATCATCCGTGACAAACGTGACCCTGTTCGATTACATCATGCTGGAAATATTGTCACGTTAAATAAAAATTCAAAACCAGGAATACTGACTGGAATTGGTAGACCTTATTATGAACGAACATATCCTGTGACTGCAGTTGTTTATGCAATATATCCACTGAATGATAAACCTAACGTCGATGACCTCCTACCGATGAAATTTCTCGCTTGAATTGTGTTGCTGAGCGAGTTACAGAACACTTCGTAAAT
The DNA here is from genome assembly GCA_016617855.1 of Megalonaias nervosa. NCBI lineage: Eukaryota > Metazoa > Mollusca > Bivalvia > Unionida > Unionidae > Megalonaias > Megalonaias nervosa. Next base: position 8,399 of record JAECUM010037614.1, read on the forward strand.
GCGATGCATGGAAATGGTTTAACAGGTCTAAGAAGTAAAAAAAACTAAATGAGTGGTCAGAAACAGTTAAAGATACCGGAGCGTTTATCAAAGACGTTGCTGAACTGGAAAAAAATTAAGATTTCCAATAAGGGTGAAGACGCTAACCGGAGAGATTTTGTACGAATTGAAATATAAAAAATGGAGTTTCGATAGAGATTATTGATCATAACGCACACGCATGGACTTCGGACATAACAATATTTCCACGAAATCGAACTGTTAAATTTTACAACGGTGATGTCTTTGATTTTATCAGAAATATCTAAATTTTATAACAGTGATATGTTTGATTTTATCAGAAATATCAGTAAGAGTGACCCTGTTTCCATGTGGTTGTTTCAAAGTTTAGAAACTGCACAATGATCAGTTTGTACGGCCTAATGGAGATTGTTATCTTATAGAATCTCTCCACAACGAAATGAAAAATCTTGCGTTTAAATAGACGAACGATACTGATGTTATCGAACGATTACTCAGGAATTGTTTTACCGTTCCGTCAGTTGCTGCCCAAGCTGCTCAGAAGGAAAATTCATGGAAACCAACACGATTGGAATTTCTTGAAGATTTCCAACGCAGTTGTATCGAATACGGACACGGCGGATTGTGGAATACTAAATACGATTATAAGGATGATATGGTTGCATGTTATCCCGGACGTTTTCTTGGAGCGGGTGAGTGTTCCGTGTATTTCAAGTGATTTGGACATCCAACACACGAGATGACCAGGACTGCGATAAATGGACCCTTACCAGATTTTACCCGACTGGATTTGCCTGTATCGAGTCATTCGAGTTTGCACCGAAAAACCTTCATCCGGTTGTCGCTGTTTGGTTTGGAAAACATTTTAGCGAATGCGGTTGGGCTCCAATAGTTTTCTTACGATATATGCTTGATGTAAAAATATTGATATCGTTGGTTGTAAGTGAAGCAATTATATCATATTGTCCGCAGAAACAAGTTTGGTTACCACAACAGAAGAAATATTCCTCGCATGAAAATCCGGAAGATACAGATCTCAAAATTAAGCTCGCAAAAGATCTTGGCAGAAAAATGATTGGTAAATTTACACAAGAAGGAATATATGATCATAAACGACATTGTACAAGATTAATTATAGACGATGCTGAACTCGATTTTCTAATTGCTGATACAACGGAGAGAAACACATTTATAAGTCGAAGTAATGTTAATTTATCGGACGGAACTAAATTAGGTAAGCTCCACTGATGGTGACTCGTCAGTTTACTCATGTAAGATCTTCGATGCTCGCGTACGTTTTGATAAACTTATTATCGATGATAAACAGATTTTCAGATACCGCGGTTAGAGTCGCCACAGATTCATTTTATATCCATAAAAAATACGAAGGATTGCTAAAACAATTACATATCAGCGCTGATGCATCATGGGGCGAATGGAGAATAAAGCGAGAAAAAATTCTTGGTTTTTCTGAATCTGCCGACATTGAATCTAAGGAAATATATTAAACAAATAAACAGATATCAAAACTTTCATCAGCTCCATCGGTATATGATCCTGTGGCCAGACATAAAACAGTTTATCTCAATGGACCTGAAGGTTCTGGTAAAAAAAACACGTGGGATTGAATTATTTCGGAATTTTGATATGGTTGTTTTGACGCCCACACATTGACTCGTCAGAGAAATGAACGAACGAGGAGTTAAATCTCATACTTATCACAGCTTCAACTGATGGAAGGGAGATGCATGGACTCCTGAGCGAATGGGTGAGAAATATATCCCTAAGATTATTATCTGGGATGAGATATGCACGGTATTGCTAGATGTATTAAAATATTTTTTGATTGGTTGTTGACAACAAATACTACTATTTTCATGCGTGGCGATCATGGTCAACCACCACCTTTTGTTGGATCATCTCCGCATGAATGGCTGAAAAAATTCGTTGATTATTATGAGGAGATAACTGATGATCATAGAGCTATTCATGGTGGCGCTCATATTATTTTGCATAGGGTTAGAATTTTAAAGAAAAAGAATTTCCCCGGGTTTCTTCACTAGGTATACTGGCTATTTAAAAAGGACCTTGTCTATCTTAGGTATTATTCAAAGAACCTTTAATTCCTTTTATTTTGATGTATGATTGATGGGTGTAATATGGGTTATAGAGTTATACACCTTGACCTTACTCCAGATGCGCACCTTTCAAAAAAGTGCTAGCTCCACTTGGTCATTTTCACTTCCTGAACTTCAGAGGTAAATTGCAAAAAAAAGAGCCGATAACTTTGTTTTACGTTTTATATATTTGGTAATTCATTCATTGCACTTTCAGAAGCTGGTATTGTCTAGTCTAGCAAAATTCATTTTCCCTATTTAAATAGATGCTAAGGATAGTGTACTTTAGATAAATTCAGGCTGATTTTTGGAGCACAAGGGAGCAGTCATTTTAGTTAGCAGTGTGCTAAGATCATTTACAATTTCCAAAAGTACAATATCCAAAGAAATGTCAGCCATATTACATCAAAGTAGCATAGAGGTATGCCAACATTCTCTCCACTGTACATATTTTAAATGCAAACAACTTCACCATACATACGTCACTCTCTCAAAAGTACATAATAACTGGTGAGCGCCCGCATAAAGAGTACATAGGTATTATTATTGTATGATTTAACTTTGATTGTGTGGCTGAAATATTTAAGTCGTAAGCATCAAAACAGTCCTTTTGAATAATTCTCCTGTATCTCCCCCCTGCAGAACAGTATTATTACTGTCAGAGTCTCAAACAGGTACAACAACCCCCACTTATGATATAAAGTGAGCTATTTTAAAAATGCCCATTGCATTTTGTCAATATAGCAACCAGTGGTATGGTGAAAGACAGGAACATGAAACTAGCCATAATTATTCCTGGGATGTCAACAATAAATTTTACAGTTTGAAAAGGGATGGAACAGGTGCGGTTCATAAAGGTCAAAGGTCAAAGGGTAAAATATCAGCTTATTGTTTAATCTGGAAATAAGCAAATTTGCTTTGTCATCATTTATTTTTTAATTTCATTGCAAATAAATGAAAAGAAACATTTTCACTATATGTTTCTTTTACTTAATGCAACAGTTTTAAATTTAAGCTGACTTTATTCCTATGTTCTAAGACTTCTAATTTCCCTATACTTAAGGTCACTGCTCACACAAACATGCCTCATTGCAAATTATGTAAGCAAGAGCAAAATAAGCATAATTAGCTTATTTTCATGTATAAAATCAATGTTAATGTACCATTTTATTCAGAACATCATACATAATAATATGAAAATAAGAAAAAAAATTGCATACATTTTTATATTTTTTTTTAAGGTGGCGTTCCACAATTTCGTATTTTGCATAGGGTTAGAATTTTAAAGAAAAAGAATTTCCCCGGGTTTTTTCGCTAGTTATACTGGCTATATTTCTATCTTTGGTATTGTTCAAAGAACCTTTACTTCCCTTTATTTTGGTGTATGATTGATGGGTGTAATATGGGTTATAGAGTATACAGCTTGGCTTTACTCCAGATATGCACCTTTCAAAAAAGTGCTAGCTCCACTTGGTCATTTTCACTTCTTGAACTTCAGAGGTAAATTGTAAAAAGAAGAGCCGATAACTTTTTTTTACATTTTATATATTTGGTAATTCATTCATTGCACTTTCAGAAGCTGGTATTGTCTAGTCTAGCAAAATTCATTTTCTCTATTTAAATAGATGCTAAGGATAGTGTACTTTAGATAAATTCAGGCTGATTTTTGGAGCACAAGGGAGCAGTCATTTTAGTTAGCAGTGTGCTAAGATCATTTACAATTTCCAAAAGTACAATATCCAAAGAAATGTCAGCCATATTACATCAAAGTAGCATAGAGGTATGCCAACATTCTCTCCACTGTGCATGTTTTAAATGCAAACAACTTCACCGTACATACGTCACTCTCTCAAAAGTACATAATAACTGGTGAGCGCCCCCCGTGAACCTCGGAAGAGTTAAAAAGGTTAATTAGACTGCAGCCAGATAAGATTCAATGTGAGATAATGCATGAAGTAATTCCAGAGACTACGATGAATGATTTTTGGAATTTTTGCTGATTTGATAGTTGCAAGTTGGAAAATAGTTCGTCATACACTTCAACAGCAATTATTTCTGTTACATAAAGAAAAGTTTTCAGATTTACCTGTGCCATTGTGTTATCGCCCAGCAGACACACGCAAGCAAAATTTTGAGGTTGAGATTGCTGGAATTAATGAGAAATAAAAGCCCGTTCTTAATGATATTGTTGTTGTTCCTGTGAGTGCTGTTGAGAGTGCGTTAACGATGGACTCTAGGATATGTTATAACGATTCATTCGTCACATGGATCAACTATTTCTGTCGTCATATGGATTAACTATTTCTGACATAAATATCTGGATTGTCGATGATTGGATCGAATGGTCAAATTTAGTCTATCAATCAGTGTCGCGAGTCAGAAGAATGTCTAGCTACGAAGGTTTCTCTTAGACTGCGCAGTGACTCAGGAAACCACTGCTAGCAAATGTGATGATATAGTAAAGAAAAAATTAGCTGGTTATCAGCGATCTGACAAAAAGGTAAGCGTGACTTTGATCTTCATATTGAATTTATCACGAAGCCGAAACAACAACAAAATAATCATTGTGCGAGCTGTAACACAGTAATGTTGTGGCAGTATTCGAATAATTATCCAAGACAGTTTACCGTGGATAGAATTAATAGTAATCTCGGTCATACACGCGAAAATGTGATGCTTACCTGTCTTGAGTGTAATCGACGTCGGGTCCTGCTTCCACAGAAGTGAAGGTGGTGATAATTGTGTATCTTCAGTAATTACTTGTAATTGTTCGCGTACAAATCCACGTTGAGGAGCAGTTGAATCTAGTCTGTCGATTGCAGGTCTATCTGTGGATCTTACCACGCTGGACATTTTATGTGTGGTCACACTCCAAATAGGATCAGTTGCTCTTTCTTACCCCCTTCAAGTTCACCAGGTTCATATAAATATCTTACAATCACATTACCTAGTACTGGTTGCTTTGAGAAAGAGTCACGTCATTGTACGGGTATATGTTTTTTGTGATCGTGCTGATGGGTTTCATAGAATTTCATTATTTAATGCAGCTATCACACTTGGTAGTCTTTCAACCCATTCACGAGATCTCTTGTCTTTCTGAGCTTCATTTAGGGATATTTCCTGCGCATACTGATATCCAAACAATCGCTCAGCAAGTGTTCGATTAAATTGTTCAACGATTGCCTGATCGGGATGAATTGCGGTGTGTCTTCGTCTGATTTTGACGTTATGTCGTTTCATCATCGAAGCTACTGCACCAAGAAATTCTTTGCCAGAATCAACTTGTAGTACCTGTGGCCATCGTAGACCACCTTGTGGTCCGGATCCTCGTTGATAAATTCGTTCAAAAGCAGATGCAACTTCAGTTGCTGTTTTTGTTGATAATGGTTCTGCTTCTTTATATCTACTTGCAACGTCAACGACAGTTAACGCGTATTTGTATGTGCGTGATTGGCGTCTACCAGTTTTAATAGTATCATGCAGTAAAAACAAAATATCTGCCTGATGAACTTCATTGGGAGCGCTGACATCAAAATGTGCATACTGAATTTGTTTCGGTGGTGGTAGATATATTTGCCATATTGCCTGTAATGCTAACCAGTTTTCAGCAACAGAACGTGTGACATTTTCTGCATCAGCAAGTTTACTAATCGCTGCTCTACCCCTCCAATATCCTCCTGGGATATACTAAATCGATTCCATTATAATAGTTATCTATGATTAATTACCAGCCCCTAGCACTAGTTTGCCTTTCATCGCAGAACTTACCAACCAATTAGTTAATGATTCTCTGAGAGATTTATTTTTACGGACTTTAACGTGTGTATCAACTTCACGTCTGCAATAAGTCGTTGTTGTAAATCTGAAATTTTATCGCGACGTCATAAATGTGGCACGCTTGATCAATCGCATTTATTGGATACTCTCAAGGTCTTGGTTGGTCTCGTTCGTCAAGTCGGATATCAAGTCGGGTCCCAGGACCACAATAATTATATCCATGAAGGTGTTTTCTCCTGGGCATTTAGCCCATGGAGTCCCTGTTAATTTTCCCAGTGAAGCAGCGATATCACCACCTGTCTTCGTACGAGACGAAATAAATCTGTATTTGCTTGTAGCACATTTTACACACTTGCCTGTAAGTGCACGCTTTTATTTTTTGTTATTATCGTTGTTAATCCACTTGTGGGGGTGGGTGCTCTGCATCGAACACAATATAAATCCATATTATTTATTATATTTGTAAAATATGGATGTCATTGATTTCTCAGCGACACGAAAGCATGAGCCAATCAAGCATCATCCAGCGCTACCAAATTATATCAGAGCAATTATAATATGTTCATCTGGGTCTCGTAAGACGCAATTGTTGCTTAATCTGATAATGAGATGGCTCAAGTGGGATAAGTTGTATTTAGTGGCACCATCCGTAGATGATCAACGATGCTACGATGTGCTTAAAGATTTTAATGAAAAAGCGAAGTCGTCGGATGAAGACGGTAATGATATTATTGATTTTATCACCGATATTGATGAAGCCCCATCTGTAGATGATGTTGATGGATTTATTAATAATCTCGTAGTATACGATGATGTGATGCTGTACAAACAATCAAATCCAGCTCGGATATTTTCCAGACGTAGACATAAAAATGCTGCTGTAATTTATGTTACTCAGCGGTATACACAAATACCTAAGGTGATCATGGACAATTGTATTATTTTAGTTGTGTTTAATGGAGTCGATACACATAATCTGCGAAACATCCACCAAACTTGGTGTTCAGGAGACATGGATATGACTAAATTCAGAAACTTCTTTTCAAAAGCGCAAGCTACCCCACACGGATTTATCACGAGAAATTTACATGATCCTCGGTCGCGATATCGTATAGGTCTCGATAAAATTTTTGGTTGAGAGATACGGCAGCAGTGAGGGCGACGACAAACAGTGAGGGTCCTGGTGGGTAAACGAGTGCGCATAAATAAAAACTCACAAACGTCAAAAGATAAAATAACAAAATGAGCTAACCCAGTTAGAGAAGTCTCGGTCGGTTAGAGGCTTCGATTTGACGTTATTGACTTTGTATTTTCATTTTTGTAGGAAGTTTATTTTCGCCAAAAAAAGTTGTAGGATTCGCCCTCCCTGCTACTCTGCTCGCGTGAATGTGATCAGTTTCCACAAAAGATCCATCACAATCAACTTTCATAACAGAGAATGAATTAACTGATGCTAAGAGTCATTCTCAATTTAATGAGAAAAGCCTTTAATCCTCGTATGGGATTTCACCATGCAATACATCGTATGTCCCAGAGCATTTTCACAGCGACCACAACGTTAGGACAAACAATCCATGTTAATATTTAACTGTAATCAATTTTAACAAACGCTGGCGCTGCTTATCTAGCATATGGTGCTCAATCTATGATTGGCAAAGGAATAATATATGTGAACATTATTAACAACATTTGTAAGTCTGCACCTTACGTCCACTCAAGCAGGGATGGTGAGGGGGATTCGCCATTTGGAACTGTTTGTGACCCTCTCCGCCAGAATAATGTCGAACCTTTCTTGACGGAATTTTTCAGTACATACAGTCAACTCCTCCGGTGAGCATTGTTGACTATGAGTACTCGAAAACTCCCTACTCTACTGTTCATTCAAATATCTTTCTTAAAAATGAATTATAATACGTAGCTGTTCATGAGTGGAGTGAATTGATTTCATTGTTCACGCGACTGTACCAAAAATCTTTAACATACATACCAGTTATTTTCTAAACCTAGCTCGTTGTATATCAGACATATAATTGTGTTTTATTATTTAACAGATACCTTAAGCTTTTATAATGTTAAAATATCACCGGTAGGTAAATGAATGCTGTAATAATGCTAATTATAAAGATGGCTAATGTTGTGGATAACGCGCTCTGCTGCTGCATGTTTTGCGAACCTTTCGATGACTAGTGTTTGTATCTGTGATTGCTGAATGCAGACTTTATTTTCACACCATCAGCCAATTTTAATATACAATCTTATGACTTCATAGTTTGGTTATCATAACGAATTCATTTTCTGACGGATTATCAGAGTCCTAATTCAACAAGTGTCAGGTGAAATTACATTGACGAAGGTAAATAAATCCTGCAGGCAAAAACACTGATTGCCGCTGTTACTCCCCTCAAATCATGATGTGTTAGTGATCGGTAGATAGGCTCATCGCATATGATAACGGCGCAGAAAAGGCATACAAATATAGTCAGCTTTTTGCGGAAGGGCAAAGGAAGGTTGCAACAATGCATCATATAGTCGGGGTTCGCTGGATAGGCATCGAGTCAGACGACTGCTTCTCTGACTGGAAGAGACATTAGATTATTAGTTGATTTACACTGAGAGTCTGGAGATGTTGTAGTAATCCCATCAGTTAAATGTGCACCGACTGCTCTCTTGTAGATGCTTTTTGTACCTTTTGTGGTTTTGACTGTAACAGCCTTGATTGTGATTAGGCAAATGCTACATCAGAGCTTAAAATAACGCTCATATGCTACACGCAGTTTATGATTTTGCAGATGGAGCACTAAAAGCCAGCCGTCACGAATCCATCAAAGCAGTGAAAATTATCACCGTTCGCTATAGTAATAAATACCACGTGGTCGTGAATCGTTATTGCCTTTAAAAGCTTCTTGATCTGTTTATTTTGTTACATGAATACCTACCGAAAAGCTACACTTGACTAAGTACAACAAATACTCGCGGCGCAAATTGACAGATGGTAAACCACAAGTCAAATAAATTAGAGAGAATGTTGTCAAAACAGTCTTCGCGCTCGCGGAACTCGTCTAGTGTACTGCCCAAGCTCTGGTTTCATTACTGATGACACCAAAAGCTTTAGAGTCTCTGATTAATATTTACAATTTCGAGAAAGGTCGTTTTCACCGACTCAACGAATAATCCAAAATTAGACCGAACAGTTTGTGTTTAATGTTTATATCGTTGTTGATAAACAATCAGTTCATTGTGTGGTACCAATTGTAAACAAGTTTAAGTATTTGCAAAGTGTATGGAAATTAGATGATGACAAGAGAAGAGAGAGCTATAGCACAGATGATCAAAAGAACATACTAAGGAAATACCAAAAATGCTAGGAAAATTAACACAACTGGCTAAAGTATGACCCAGGAGAGGCTGTCAATTTGTGTAGTTTCTGCATTGAGTATTCGGAGAAATATGAAAGTGCGCGAGATACATCATTCGTTGGTGGTGTAAAAACATTCCTAAATCGTTTCTGGAACATACAGATGCAACCTTCCAACGCATAGTGGCAAATGGATACATAAAATCCAAACAGTCGCAAAGAAGATATGGACCTAGATCCAATTATGAATGAGATGCAGAAAATAACTATGAACTTCCATCTTTTTGCGGGTATTTGTGATAAGATATAGTTGTTACTGTTTCAGTTGATATTAATGAATTAGAAATCCTAAATGAGAAATGGAACTGGCTTCTATTTGATTTTATCGAGACTAGTGAAATTTTGGAAGGATCAGTAAAGCTGTTATTTTTGTGATTTTATGGATTAGTGAAACAAAACGCCTAATTCACGTCTTCTGCGGCAGACATACAGGTCATAACGAATGCGAGCAATAGCGCACAAGGCGGTTCCTTTTCTTTCAAAATCACTAAAAAGCAGACGCAAATCTTGGTCACTCTGGCATCTCAGTTTTTTGCCAACCTTTTACCAAAAGTCCGAATCGTGAGCCTGGAACGATTTGGGTACACCTCGAACCAGCAAGCTGTTGCCCAGACGGATCCATTGTGTCCAGTTTCTGGAGAGTCACCACGCAGTTTATCACTAATTCCCCATTGCAGGCAGTTTTCACCAAACTTTTGGGTGGTTCTCGTACTTTGTGCCAGCAAATAATTAGTTCTTTGCATTTTCATCGAAGGCGACGAAGCGTGTGCCTTCTACACGGATGACTTTACGTCGTTTGTAATCTTATTCATATCATTTTTGTGTGCTTACGTTTTGTCTGTGATTGAGGGTAGTAGAACTAATGCCTCATGATTCTAAGAGATAAACAAGATCTTTACTTGAGTTTGAGCTCATGCCTTGACCTTGTGTACAAGTTAAACTAGGTTTTTCTGATGGAAATCTATTCTGTCGCAGGTCAAGTGAAAGTTTTATGTTGAGAGGTTTGACAAAACATTTTCATTCATGTTTTATGACCAGACTGTGGAATGACATAACTTTATTCAGATGTGATTTGAGAGGAACTATTTATTGAAATTATTCATTGGTAAAAAGTGGTCATTTACTTTATGGATAAAAACACTACTTTGGGATTATATCGTTGTGGTGCATCAGGACATTCAAGAATTTTGGAATTCATTCAGAAATTCTATACTTGTGGACTTCTGATAGAACATTTGGGATAATTTGGAATTTAATTCACAACGCTGTGTCTTTTGAAATTGCACTTTATATTCTAAGGAAATCAAACAAATTGTTGAATTTTACTTAAATTGGTGGTTTCACTTCCTTTCTGTTTTATAAATTAAGACCATATATTGGTAACAGTAACAGACACATACTTGTCATTGAGGATTAATATAGAATTCCTCTTTAGATATAACTTTTTCGTGCAGCGCCATGGACACGTGATCGAGAATAGTATTTAGCTTGGCTTCGGTCAACACGCAAATCCTATCATGCTTTTTGTCTTCGTCTGTAGACAGTATGCCACATCAGCGATGCGATTTCGAGGCGCACTCTTGTTCCATTTGGCAGGAGTCGTTTATTATTGCAACCCCAGCAACTGATGTGATTATGTCGGCCGTTAAGTACATGACCTCTATGGCAGTACCAGTAACTGCGCTGGCCGTGCTATCGACGTTAACCTCGCTTCCGACGTGGATTTCAGCCTAATGTAAGGAACGTTTGAATGAGTGTTCTGTCCTTGTGGAAATTTTGCTTCTAGCCTCCCGAACTGAGGTAAATTGGTTGAGATGTGTCCCTCGTAATGAGTCGGCTACCTTTTGTTTGACCTAACCTTCCTGCTATCGACATGTAGTAAGGCTTATAACTACTCTCATTCCTTTCTGTATTACGATTCTTCAAGACTTTTTGAAGCCCATCTAGATCCTTGCTGATCTCCAAAATCTTAATCTGGATATCGGCAAGCACGCAACGGTATGTCTGAAGTGTCTTCTATAGGCGTATGTTTCTGCATCCTTGAGTGCCGTGCCCCTTGATCCAGCTGCATCGAGTAACGCAGTATATGTCAGCTTGTTGTTTTCGGTTGATATCACATGGCTTTTTTTATCTGATATCCTCTAAGACTTGAGGTCCAACACTCTAACGGATTTAGCCCTCCCTAGCCTGTCTAGTGCGAATTAGGCAACCATTTACGTAGGGTTTTCTAAGTTAGCTAAATGCATTTATGGACCAACTTTACCGTGATGACGCTGTCTGCTATGCCAGAAACTTGAGATCGATGATGCGATTTCCAGCAAACCTCAAACTTTGTCGACAAGTATCAAACTCGGTTAGCTCTCGTTTAGGTCTCCACGTGGATACATTTTTCTTCCACCGGCTTTCGCCTCGTTGCCGCCGACCCAAGACTGGGTTTCAGCCAAGGGCTTTCCTGTCTCAATAGCTTCCGCGAGAGGCTGGTAAAATGTCGTTTCATCTTCAGCGGGTAGGTCGTCGTGAGGACGATCAAACTCATCCAATTCAAAGTCAAAGCCGCCTTCAGCCATGTTTTGATTATTGTTCAGCTGTGCTATCCACTAGCCATGTTATCAGATTTGAACGATATATGGAGCAGCGATAACTCGGCTAGTAGAGTCAGACTCGGTACCCAAGAGATTCCTTTACTTACGCAGGCCTGACAGAGTCGGCTGCCTCTGTATATTCTTGGGAAAGTCAATTGGATCCCATATTCTCAGTATGATATGGCCAACGATATGTTAAAGTGCCACTGAAACCAGCAACAACAGCAACATCAAATCAACTGTGTGCGTTTATTAAATGTGGACACACCTATAAAAAGCACTACTCTATTTAACCATGTCTCAATAGGTATATAAACTCGTTCCACTGCGCTCCATCCGATGGCATGGTGCGAGGAGGACCAGGAGCAAAAGCAAATCATGAACAATATGCTGATGGATATAAAACAAATAAGGGTGCATTATTATAATTGATTTAAATATTCCTAAAGACCTCCACAACTGATTCCATGACTATTTATACGCACCCTGGGAAAATAGTTTACAATGAAAATGAGTTAACTACCCTAAGAAAACAGTTCAAAAAATGAAGAAAAAAAAACAAATTTGTCAGAGTTGTAATCTACACTTAAAGATAAAAGCAAAACCGTAATTTACTATCGTAGTCTCAAGCTTTAAGATTGGTTAGTATTGAAATTAAGAAAAGTTCATAGTGCTTTTTAAACAACAAACTTTGCGGTATTCACAAATCCAGAAACATATTAGCAACTACCGGTTTACAGACGAATTTTAATTTGAAGAAAAAGGTTTGTGTGGTCAAAAATGGGAAAAAGTTAGGAACGGAACATACATTAAAGTGTGTACAGATGAATTGAAATATAGGAAAACCAGCAAAGGGTCTGACATACGCAAATATATCGCTCAGAGATGAGGATTCGGTCCTTCTGAGAATGAGGAAAACAAGGGGGCCTATATTGAGGATTTATAGTGTTAGACATAAGTAGATAAGTTATATACTGTTTTTAACAGAGACGGGTTTGCGCTGTATTTATTATGACACACGACATAAATTTGACGACCAACAATTGTACGACACTTATAAAAAAAGAAAGAGCATTTATAGCATCCCATCCAAAATGCAAGAAGATTGCTGGATAATTTAAGGCTAAAATGTGCGATATTCTGATCAGAGTGTTTGTAAATTTGAGGTTACAAACGTATTTCTTGAAAACAGATCACGATGAGAAAAAAGTCTGCAAAGGTATCATGAACTGTATCATCAACAAATGTAAAATTTAATAAGCAAGAAGAATGCTTATGATAAAGACAACCACTAGCAAACTATACTCCTTGGATCTTGCAATCATATGTGTACGTATTAAGAAGGTACAATGTTCTTCTACCTTGCATTAATAATTAACAGTATTTAGCTGAAAAAGGTGAACACATTACCATACTGATATTTATCAGCATGGATTTGCTAATAACACGTGAAAATTTTAGTATCAATGCTGATTACCTGAACCTTTTTGTTAAATTCAATTAAATGGAAATGTCCCTTGTCCTCGATGAACCCATTGGGAAAATATAAGTTCAAATTATATCTTACCAGATAAAAATGTGACTTCACAAAATGCTTCAGCGTACCGTTACTGTTCAAAGTATGATCTGAACCTGAAAACGACAGGAAATATACGTAGAACTTTAAAATTGTGGGCGTCTGTAAGACAACTTACTACAATATTATGAAACAGTACGGAATAGTATAGAATATTATATCAGTTTAGACCGAATAAAGAAACATTAGACACATCAAAAAGAAAAACTCATACAGTTCCCAAATATGTTTCAAAAGGAGTTCCTAATCATCTTAGTGGAAATTAAAGGGTAGTTCAACACAAGCATAAAATACCTATATCAAGAGGAAGAAAATATTTTTAAAATCTGCCCTTATTTGCCACGAGTTGTCTGGAAAATATATTGTCGCACAATGCATTCTTTCGCAACAAAGGAATTAGGAAGCTTGCAGAGATAACTGCGTCGGCTGGATTACAAAGGGTGGGGGTGTTGTAGTTTTTGCAATGATTTATATGTAATTGTTTCGTCTGTTAAATGTGTAAGTGCAACGTAAAGGAAGATGAACCATTAAACTAGCTGACTTTTGGATAAATGTGCTCTTGAAAGAAGTGAAATGAAACTGATGAAAGCATAAATTTCATGACATATGCAATAAACTAGCTGTATTTTGGTTTCAAAGCCTTATTTGGGTTGTTCTGTATTGGCTTATATATGTTATATGTAATGTGTTGTTTTAACATTGTGCTACAAAAAAATGGAAGAATCTTAAACGTCCAACTATAAACTAAACGGAAAATGAACTAATAAACTATATGACTGGACAATGCAGTTTTTGCTTATTGTGCATTTTTGTTGATTTTTAGTTTTCAGACTGACAAGGGGAAGGGGGCATTTAAAGCAAGTTGTGATTTCCTATATTCAGCTGACAAAATTAGGGGTGGGATGAATATTTTTCAGGACCTTCTTGACCCCCACATTTTTGGCTTGACCCTCAGTTCTGATACCAAGGGGCTTCTTTTATCCTCAGTCTTACACTCCTGGAGGATACACTGCAGGCTGTAATGTAAATAATTGTTATCTGAAAATTACTCTCTCTCACTCTCTCTCTCTCTCTCTCTCTCTCTCTCTCTCTCTCTCTCTCTCTCTCTCTCTCATGCCAATCAAATTAACCACATGGCGTGAAGAGTTATATGCGTTGATAACGTCATTTAAAAGGGAGCTATGATCCAATCCAGCGTCCAACAAAAGTAATTAGTGTTATGTTGCAAAGTAATGACATACTGTGTTGCAGGAATAGCGTTTATGATTAACTAGTATTTATGTGCTTTTCCATTACTTGACTCTACTCACAACATTTAGGGAGGTCAAGTCATTCATAATTTTGCTAAAGTACAAATTATTTGTTTTTATGCTTGGGCCATCATGCAAGCCTACGTTTCAACAGATAATGAAACTATATCTTGCAGGGTGAGCTGAGTTAATCAAGGTCGATCTGATGACTTGATAAGATGTTATCTTAAATTTTGTAGTGTAGCTATTTATCCTACCATGGAAGTTCTTGTGCAATATTATTGTAATCAAGCAATCCACCTTATTATCGATTTTTCTTTGCGTAGTAGTTATTGCTATCATTCAAACGAAGTAACGTAGGATTCCGAGTTGCCTACTCGATGGAAGTTATTATTTCTTTTGTCATTTCTATTTTGATATTCACATTTAGCTTATACGTTGCCAAAAGTTAGCTCTGATGCTAGTTTTGTTTCCCGTTATAGAAATTTACCAATTGTTTCATGCGATAACAATAAAAGATGAAACGTATTCAAGACTATGATTTGCAAGATCCACCCAAATCTATACTGTTACACGTGATTTTCGGTTGTGATCTGGAACAAATCTTTGCACTAAAACTTAAAGTCATTTTATTCGAATAGTATTGTATAAACTGTTGGACCATCATCACATCTGGTCTCATCTTCACTGGATGTTTCTCCCTTTATCTCTGAAGACCCACCTGATGGCGATAGTAATCAGTCACTATCTGTTGGTGGCAGTCAGCTCTTGTCCTTGCGCTTCATCCAGAACGACATTTCAGCAGTTTTGCTCATTACTTGAAGCGCCACCTGGCAGTTTCTTCCTGTTTCTTTTAGAGATCTAATCATCTACTAGATCAACTGTATCAGTTCTGCATACTTGGTTAATTCTCCTTCATGAGCCTCTTCACATCTCCCCTCTAATGGACAGTCAACTCAACTGCAACCAGCTTCTTCTGGACGCTGAGCAAATCACTACATCTGGAAGAAGATACGTTTGGACAATTAAGAAGAAAAACAACTTCTTCCCAAGATCCACATGCATCTCCCAGCTCGATGATTCATTGTAGTTTCTTCTCCTCAGTAATGAGGTGTTCTTTGTTTCTCCTTCTTTGACAAAGGTGACGAATATTGGCCTAATAATTGGCACTGGTCTTTTCTTCATGTTTTCCCTTCTCAGACATGTCTGCTAGATGTCGCAGAACCCTGTCATGCCTCCATCTGCAGCTGCCATGTATTATTTCCGTGTGGCATGTTGACAGGATGTATTCTAGGCTACCTCTTTTACCACAGAAATAACATGCAGGATTTTCAGTCTCTGCAGGTTTGTTGGAAATGGCAACAGCTTATACATTGATCCCGATATAATGTGTATCCAAAGAAGTTTTTTTAATTCCACATATCGAACCAAGTTAGCTTTCGTCTTCTGGTAGTGACCTTTTCGTCCATGCACTCTGGCTTCCCATTTGGAACATCCTTGGTCATAGACGGTCTTCTTTCACTTTTCTGAGATCATCCTGGATCATCCTGGATCCCTGACCTTCTCGCAGCTGTATCATCTTCTTCCCAACGCTTCGTGCGACCTGCTCTCAATTTATGTCTTCCAGAGCACGATGGTCCCACTATGTTTTTGTGCTGGAGTCTGCGTATTGCCGATTAAGCTGCACGAGAAACTGATCACATTCTATCAGTCCTACTTTTAGCACCTTCAGCACTCATCTTCTCGACATCGGAGTTTTTCAATATCATAAGTAACATTACCCTGGCCATCTTGAATACTTCTCCTAATGTCAATAGTGGCTGAAGCATTCCAGATCTGGTGTAGAGTCCAACTTCTTTGAATGATGCTGGGATTCCAAACGATATGTGCATATACTTCTTAATTATTCTATAGAAGCCCTCCACGGTCGTTGTTGTTATCTTGTATGGCATCAATTGCTGGAACAGTCTAGGCAGTAGTCCATTCTGATACATCTATGCTTTGAATGTTCCATGAAGTCCTGATCTGTCAGTTTTCTGTATCCCTTCCTTTACCTGCTGTTAGGTGTTTGATATTGTTTCATGATCTGAAGAACTGCTATGCTGTAAATCAGCTGGATGTGGCTGTAATACCTGCTGTCTAAGTGCTACACATCTTCCGTTGTATGGTAATGGTCGAGAGTTAATTCAGTCAGCTTGTATAGCATTAGATCATAGGCACTGGCATGGTCCAATCATAAAATTGGTAAATTGCACTCTAGAATCCTGGCTAGTGGTTTGACGTATAGTTCAAAGCACTCAGTAAATCATTGGACTCCACCTTTCTACACTGATGCATCTATATATGTGTTGCTAATCATGGTTATTCTCTTTGCCAAGAAAAATAAAAATATCTTTCCATCATCGTTCAATAGCGGTATCGTCTGCAACTGACTGATATAGCTAGAGTCCCTCTCCTTTGTTGTAAAGCAGCACTAAGCATTCTACCAACATAGAGGGATGTTCCCTTTACTCCATGCGACCAGCGTCAGTCCCAACAGACGCCTTAATAACCTAGGATACATGGTGTGCACATTGTAAGGGAGACCACTATGTCCTGGAACAATGCTACATATAGCTTTCCGTACGACCCCGTACACTTCCTTTAAGGTTCGCTCCCATGATTCTGGAACACTGGATGGAAGTTCTACTAGTAGTATCGTCGAACACTCTTTCAGATCGTCTTTACTGTGAGAGTCTGAAAGTGTTTGTTTAAGGTGCTATTTCTAGATCATGCAGCATAACTTATGCTGATTGTTGCACACGTTTTGTCTAGGGTATTGCTGAATATATGTAAGATGATCTTGGTGTACTTGTACTTAATGCATAGGGTTTATCCCAAATGTAGAAAATGTAGTGTAATTAACACACTAGATTTCATGAATATACAAAGTAATGGAATATATAAAGAAGCAAAGCAGCGTTGTGATTTCATAAGATTTGCAAATACTACATATACACCTCTGAAACGATCTCTCGTAACCCAAGCGCCACTGTCAGCCAAGTAATGTTCGCGAAACAAAGTGTAACAGGTTAAGAGTAGCAACTAAAACTGCCACAATCGGGAATTGAACATGGTTCATCAATTTGAAATATTCGGGCTAGAGTGGTTGATTATTCTTGCGGCTTCATTCATTACACCTGGAGCTATTCTGTGTTGTTGATTTTTTTTTTTTTTTTAAGACTGATCCTAAAGATACTTGTCTCTTCATGAAATGTACGGATCCGGTAACGAACAAATGCGTACCGAAGTTCTTCACTGCAGCTAGAGGAACAAGTTGTGGACAAAATATGGTACTCTCTCTCTCTCTCTCTCTCTCTCTCTCTCTCTCTCTC
>JAECUM010037615.1:0-17854 GCA_016617855.1 Megalonaias nervosa
AAAAATAACATGGCATTTAAAGTGTTGGTATAAAGCAAATTGATATACCAATACTACTGGTATATCAATTTGTGATCCGCCCATGGCGCAATAATACGCATATATAAACATTCTAGCGACCGTCTGCAGTTGATTCTAGATCAATGACGAATTTCCACATATTAATCATTAGTGACGTATGAAAATAACGATAAAAAGTAATAATAATCCTCGTTTTCTAAATGAATTTAATATGGTACACATTTTCATCACAATCCTTTCTGATTTTTGTTCCCCCTCCACTCTCATGCATAACGGACAAACTATGCAGAAATGTGGAGTGAGAGAGAAAATGAATTTGGGTTGGATTGAAACCTTGAAATATAAATTACACCAAGTAACCTACAAGAATATGGTTCGTCGTAACGATACGTGTGCACTTTCCTTGGGATTTATCTACAGTGTTTGTCAATGATACAAAGTTGCAAACCAGGTCGCCATTATAAATTCCTCGGTTATGTGGTACACATACTGTGATGTATTTAATGTTATGTTTTGTCGTTGTTTCTTAAACATAGTATAATTTTATAAAAATCGATTATTATTAGTTAAATATGAAACTGTCCAAAGCCCCCCCCCCTCTCTCTCTGGACCATCGTAGCAAGATACGGGCTAATATCTATGAAATGACGAACGTAGAGGATTTTCATTTGTGTCATCCCACGATATATGTGGACTTATGAATGATGGTACAAGTTACGTCAAGCCGACCAAAGGATGTGTGTGTGCGTGTGTGTGTGTGTGTGTGTGTGTGTGAGAGAGAGAGAGAGAGAGAGAGAGAGAGAGAGAGAGAGAGAGAGAGAGAGAGAGAGTTTATTGTTGGTGGTACTAGAGCAGAATAATGACTTTGATCAACTGTAAATATATTAAAATATTTTAATTACCTCTTTTTGGCTCGTCATTTCGCTTAGTTTATATTCCACATTAATTTCCAAGCGCCGGTACGTGAATGGCAGCGTTCATGTGAATGGCGTAGCTAACTATGTGTTTTTGTAGTGCTCTACTTTTATCATTAAAACCATCTTTCATGTTTATATCATAAGTATGTATTATATTCATTTAATCAGTGTGAAGAAAAATAGAAACTAAAAAAGAAAACAATCAACTTATCAATATGCAAGGTAATTGTGAATAGCCACAAAACGCATAGAACTGCATTTTGTAGCGGACACACTCAGGGATGTGAGGAGTTCATTCACTCGGTCAATACACAGCTGCCTGTCGTGAATCTGAACTCCGTTCAAAGAGCAAATATATGTATTTGTATGTGATATAAATAAAATATATGTACAGTATGTACGCTGTATCAATGATATACCACTCGTTGTATAAATTTTTCATTAAAAGGAAACTCAGCAAGCTTCGTTTCCTTTTAATGAAAAATTTATACATCTCGTAGTATATCATTGATACAGCGTACATACTATACATATATTCTATCCGTTCAAAGGGCACATATATATATATATATATATATATATATATATATATATATATATATATATATATATATATATATATATACACACACACACACACACACTCAATACTTACGCTGTAATTAAAACTGCGTGGTCATGCCCGATGAGCGAGCTACGGTTTGTCTTGATGTAATTAGCAAAGGCAGGTAGGACAATAGTTGCATCAAGAATTGCTCGGTTCCCAGATGTAGCCGTCTCCTTGTATTGCTCCGTCCAAGGCGATTTATCTTTTGCTTGCTCACTACCCAAAGAGAACACATAAGGTGATAAGATAGTTCAAAAGCACAATCCGTGGCCATGTCTACAAACACGTGCAATTTCAATGTTCCCTCAGACAGGGGACACATATTAGAAAAGATTGATAAACTGAAGGTACAGTCTGTAATTTACAGTTCATTGACAAACAACTATATATATATATATATATATATATATATATATATATATATATATATATATATATATATATATATATATATATATATATATATATATATATATATATATATATATATATAACCTCAAGTCTGAATCGGGGAATCATTTTATTATAGTTCCTACGTGTTCAAAATTAGCAATGTATGTCTATTTAATAAGGAATGTAGAAAACACTTATTAGGTAATACCATGTTGAACGAGACACATTTTCAGGCTCAGATAAACGACCTCGATCGAACTTAGAAGTCTAATTCTTCCATGAACAGACTGGTTTCAACCTGTTGTATTCGTGCAATTTTTTAACGTCATCCATTCTTAAACATCAATTTTGCTCGTGCTGTTTGAATAGGGCTTTGCGATTTACCACAATCCACTGCAATCTACCACAATCCACTACAATCTACCACAATCTATTATGAAAATACTGGAATCGACCACAATTTTCTACAATTTAACGTGAAAATAACACAATCGACCAGTATATATGCCACAGTCTACTACAATCTACCATAATCCGGTACAATCTATCACAACTAAATATGAAAATACCACAGACTACCACAATCCACTACAATCGATATATATGACGAGAATTGTTAATAAACGTTCATTAACTAGTGCTTAAAAATAATTACAATATTCATATATACACATTAATATTATGACGGCATTATACTGCATAAGTATCATACAAATATTTAATAGAACAAAGGCAGATAAAGTATGACAGACATATAACACATTGTATGACAAAGACAGATTCAATATGACAAAGCTAGATATGATTTTTATATAATAATATTATTATTGAGAGACACATAATACTTTTATAACAGTAATATATTGCATAAGAATATGTATAATAACAGTTATGTATAGAATAATAATAATATCAGTACTATACCAAATATATATATATATATATATATATATATATATATATATATATATATATAGAGAGAGAGAGAGAGAGAGAGAGAGAGAGAGAGAGGCTACTGCATTTGTATGGGAAAATATGAACGAGTTTTTCAGATGGATATACTGCACGACCTTGGGAGTGCAGTATATCCATCCGACAAAAAGAGTTCATATTTTCCCATACAAATGCAGTAACCTTTTCTTTGTACACACATTTTCTTATTCCACCTACGGCTGAATTATATAAACCAAAATACACTTCAAGAAACAAAGTAACTGAATTTACACCGGCCAGATAAATTTGAACTTAGTCGCGCGCTAGACATCACTTTCGAAAGAAAATGGCGTTTTGGCCTACCTAAAATTGAAATTTAGAGTCATATTGTGAATGAATGCGCATAGCAACAACTTTTACATTTGGTCTGGAATGAATAGATTTTGGTATTGATTCTACTAAATTTCGTGATTATGGACTAGATTTATCTGTGTCAATTCTACATAAAGTATATCTGATTTCAGCAGCGAGAAAGCAGCGTGTTGACATCTACAGGTGTGTTTCTGTTCTGTCATTGAATGTTTGGAATCATAATGTGGGAAAAAGATGAAGTCTTTCAATTGTAATTATCAAAGAGACGCTATGGAATATAATGTTCATTTAATTTTGAGTGCAGTAAGGAGGATGTAACTGCACTTGGAATGTAGTACAGTACAATTTCGAAATCTGTAATCAAGCTTTAGAACCCATGACATGGCTCATGTAATTCGGATTTGCAGAACTAAGAAAGTACATTTTGAAGAAATTCAGGATTTAAATCTGTAAGTATATTTTTGCCATTCTTATTGTCAGCTAAAGAAGATACATTTATGCCTTGTCACTTGCATGTTATTTGTAATGACCCAGCAATATTTTGACCTGTCTGGCGTCTATTGCTAGACGCTAGCGTAAATCCGAAACATGGTATCAAAATAGTTAACGCCGAATATTGCAAAGCAGCTGGTATGTGGCAGTCCACGAAACATCTGCATTAGTTCATTCAGAAACAAATTTAATCAACCAAAACGTAGTGTCTGCTACATGAGTGTACATGAGTTGTTCACAAAGTAGTTCCTAATACACTATTGGGCACACGTGTCGTGCACATGAATGCAATATGAAGATGTGCAATAACGTAAAATATTTAACGATTCTGACAATGTAAAGTTAACGGAAACGAAAATGAGCATTATATATATATATATATATATATATATATAAGTATATATATATATTATATATATATATATATATATATATATATATATATATATATATATATCATCGCGATATGTGTTAAGTATCAGTCGTGACTGGCAACATTTGTTTCACTGAAACATGAATTTTGTTTAACTATAAATATAATGTAATCAATGTATACCGAAGTCGATGTATGTACATGCATGTTTTATGATAAACATTTTTTAAAATTTTTTAAGAAACTCTATTAACAAAAGTTTACAAGCAAGTCACATGGTCTGCATTGGAACTAATCGGCCACACCACTCATTATATCACGCTCGTTACGTTCACCGTTCACACGGGCTGCATGGATTCGCTTGCTTCGTGTCTTAGCAGATATGCATCGTGTCCTTTGATTTGACTTCTTGGCTTGCTTTGGGTTCTCTTGGACAGTGTGTTTTCCATCCGATTATGTTAGTCCTGAAGCACTTGTAATGCTTCCACTTTAGAATTTCTTTAAGAGGTGCTGTTTTTCTTCTTCTACGTTCGAGGTCCATGAAGATTTTGTAATTTTGAAGTTCGAAAATGGCGTGTTCAGATAAAAGTTACCAGTTCCGTATAATGGCCCTGTTAGGTCCACCATCTGCGCTTTAACTGTTTCGAATATCTTTTCAACCAGTTAGTCGGTTTATTCTAGACTCCCAGTTCAGTTTTACCTTTAATCTGTGGTTCATGCATTTGGTGTTGTTGTTTGTCTAAAACTGGTCTTCGTCGCTGGACATAACGTTTTCCAATTTATCCTCTACACGCCTAACGTAATACTGTATTTAGTCACAATGACCTTGTTCTTCAAGATTGTTTTTAAGTTAATTGTTTCGCTCATCAAAGGTCGTAGAGTCATTTGCTGTTGCAACGTCGTTTGCTCCGAAAATCATATCAACGAATTCCTTTCTATCAATGGTACTCCTTGGGATCTTGTCGGTCATTTGTCGAAGTATATTGTCTTTTAGGTGTTTTGAATACAGTTTTCTTTAGCAGCCCGGAAATGCCATGTATATGGCATTGATCATTGCCCGTTCGTCGTCAATTTCCAGGATCATGTCAATGTTTTTAATTTCCATGCCAAACACCCTCTCAAATGTGATAAACATCTGAAATAATTTTGTTGGCGACCATCCCAGTGAAGCACGAGTGGCCCGAGAAGCATTGGCGCGTCTCCAGTTCTCTTGCGTAGTACCTTGTTAGATTTGTATACTGTAGTTGTAACAAAACATTTCCCCAGTGAAAATGTTCTATCGATAACAACCACCCCTTCTTTAGAGGATAAAAAGACCTCAAGTTCAGTATTTGTTCATTAGTGTAGCATATTAAATAAATAAATAAATATATTCTAAACTATTGTGGCCTTTTCACGATTGATAGTAGATTATTGTGGATCTTGGTAGATCGTAGTGGATTGTGGTAGATTGTGGTAAATCGTGTTGCCGTTTGAATACATGTTTCTTACCTTTTTATTAATTTTGTTAGGGTAATTCGCAACAATTATTTCATAATTTCTGTCCTTTTATTCCCTTTCATATCCCGTCTATGCATGTATGCATGCATGCATGCATATATATATATATATATATATATATATATATATATATATATATATATATATATATATATATATATATATATATATATATATATATATATTATCAGCATATGCGTGTTTATAGTTTGATATGTGTTATATATGCATTTTGTCTCTTTTTGTTTGTTTACATCATTGGGTCCATCTAAATTATACACGGATACACTATACATACATACAGACATACAGACATACATAGAGATATACAGACATGCATACATACATACATGCACACATGCATACATAAATACATACATACATACATACACACATACATACATACATACATACACACATACACACATACATACGTATGTACGTACATACATACACATATGCACACATACATACATACATACATACATACATACATACATACATACATACGTTGGTGTATATCTAGAGATATAGACCTCCAAGCAGATGGTAAAACATACAAAACATGGGGCAGGCGGCGGAGGTGGATGGGGGGGTCAACAAAATGAGCGCGAAACAACTGAAGTTCTCCTTACAATTACATGTTTAACATTATGGCTTGGAAGCGCTTAAAATACAAGATCTCTAGGAATATCATCGCCTATCTTTTTACACCCCACCCACCCCCAACGATATTTCTGTATTTCGCCACTGCGAAATATCTTAACGCTCAAACTCACTTACATCTGCAATGATGATGCCAACAACCTTCACTCGAATGTCCAGGTCTGTATCAATAATGTTCTGGTACCGTTGGTCAACCTAAAGTAGAAATGTAGTCGCAAAAAGTAGAAATGTAGTCCCAAAAAGTAGTTAGTATTAAGAGATAGATTAAGGTACATATTTTGGTGTCATAGGCAAAGTCGAAACGGTGCAAATAATCAATGCCAGTAACACTACTAAGTAACATCGGAACATAGACCGAACACCAGAATTGTCATGTGCTCAGTATGTTCTAGTTCAAACTAGAAACCAGTCCAACGCTGTACGAAAACCTGCTGAAAAAAATGTAGCTCAATTTCATACAAGGTTTAGGAATTTCAAGAATATTCAGGGACATTTCTTCAAAAACTGAACAGTTTCTAAAAAATATATTTCAAATGATTGTGTCGATATCTCTCATGAGTTAAGATTTCATTGTTTCAGGTGTATTGTAAATCACTTATCATTGTCTAATAAATGCCTCTTAAACTTAAAAATATCTCTCCAAAGATATATTACCTCAAATACTTGACTTCTACATGGAATGTATTTTAAATACTTTCAATAAATTAAAAGAATTTAACTTACCGCTGTTCCCATGAACTCATAGTACTGTTCAATCGTCTTTATTAACTGTTGCTCTCTGTTTGATACATTAGCGGATACCTGCTCATTCCAGCTTGAAAAATGCAATTATAGTGAAATTTTATTGCGAGACAATTTATGAAAGAATAATAATTACTCAACCAGGTTTTCATTATATTTCATTTATGTAAAAGTATATAACCACTATTGTGCTGAGATGCCGTTAAACGCTACTCATGGATTATTATATTGTAACTGTGTTTACATGAAAACAAATTACCTCCAAGCCATCCTGCTTTAAAATGTTTGTTACAAACAGTTTTTCCTTTTTTTCTTCTTTTCAGAAAATTGATTCATTTTCTTCTCTCTCTCTCTCTCTCTCTCTCTCTCTCTCTCTCTCTCTCTCTCTCTCTATATATATATATATATATATATATATATATATATCTGTGTGTGTGTGTGTGTTTTCATCGCAAAACTATGATATTTGTGATATACGCCAGATTATGGGTCGCAAAATTAATCATTTTAGTATTTTCTCAGAGTGAAATCATGTAAAAACAAATGCAAGAAGTGGCATGGAAACATTTTAACTTAAAACATGTGACAATTGATAGAGACATTCCCCGATACGCATTTCACGACATTTTATATCTGTTAGCTGAACGACACCTAATAATTTCGACGTAGAGATATATCATCTATGAAATGATACAGGTAATGTTAATGTTATTTAACTAGAAATGTAAACATTTTTTTTACGTCTGCGCTTCTTGAAAATTTAAAAATAGCAATGCTATTAAGATAATTGATGTATAGCATATTTATATTATCGATACAATTTATCTGGCAAATTATTAAACAAAAATGCTTACAATGTGAAGAGGGAATAGTCTATAAAGATCAAAAGCTCTATCGTGTTCACGGTTGCACCCGATGACGTATCCCTTTTCAGTCTTTCATGTTCTTTTCGTGAAATTTCAGCTTGATCTGAAAATGTTTGAAAATTCTTTAAGTACCATATAGTTGCTACATATCTTTGTTTTAAATAACAAAATGCATGGAAAGATGGCGCTGCCACACACAGAAATCTCTTACACTTTATTCCTGCAGATGGCGTGAATGTACTGTGGTAAAGAGATTTCCAGTTTCAAAAGTTGCGCGCATGAGCAAAGCCGTTTTAAACAAAGAACCAGTCTAAAATAGCTCTTAGCATTGTTATTCAAAGATATGTGCTGGTAGGCCGATAAATCAGCCCCTCACCTGTGATTATATTGATTGGCAGTTTAGAGAATGATATCACGTATTCATTAAAACATGCAAAAATCTGTAGCCAGTTTTGGCTGCACACGTCGGTCTACATTTTATACACTTACCGGTATTTCTAGCGGATGTAAAGCTATCGTCGACTGAAGGGTTCTTTTGTGGCATGTACATTATATTTCCGGAGCAAATCCTGTATTTAGTGACTTGTAAAAATCAACTTGGAATAGAAAAATACAACCCTCTGTCCTGTGGCCATTTTGAATTTCGCGCTAGATATGGCTGTTAACAATTACCGGTTTGTGTCTAAAGAGTACACAGGTTTGTTCCGGAAAGATTTGCATCCAGCAAAATTGCACATTTTAATGAACAGGTGATATCAGACCCACATATCATCCATCAGTATCAACACAGAAATGGGGGGGGGGAGGGTTGTTGATTTATCGGACTAATATGATGGGTGATGCCTGTTGAATGAGTTTGTTATATATAGCACCTTTTGTCACTTTTGTTGTTTTTTTTTAAAAATATACTTTTCGGATGCTATCATTCAATCTAATTGGGCGCTTGTTTTCAAACATTCGATCATGTTCTCTACATCTGTCTTTTGTTATCCAGAAACTCCAGTGACAAGGTCGGGTTTAAGGCTTAGCAAATGGAGCAGTAACCCCGGGGCCCCAGCCTCATCGCAGTGAAATCATATGGGGAGGGGGAGGGGCCTCCTACCATGTTAATCCGGCATACCTTATTGGAGATTGGCTTTTGTTTGTAAAAGTCGATTGCAATACTAACGGCGAGATCTTCAGTCTTAGTATAAATAAATCCCCATCATCTGAATCGCATCAAATAGTAAATAAAACACAGCTTTTCTTATATAGCGTACACTTGCATAACTAGAAATGGTGGCAGTAAGTAGAGATTTGACCCAAGAGTTGTTAGGCGTTTTAATGTATTTTATTTAACTGTAACTGATTTACATGTTTTCCAATGTTGCTTCCTGTCTGTTCATGTTAATTCATTTCTCCGTTTATTTTGTGTTCCTATTGCACCTTTAGATTTGATAGGCGAAGTGATAATTTTCTTATAATCATTTTTTATTATTGACTATCTCTGTAATTAACAAAAATGTTAGTAAAAACAAAAATCATCATTAAGTCAAAGAATATACAAACGTAAAGAATCCTCAGCTAGGTGATTTTGATTAACATGCATAAGGAGTTTTACACCATATGCTTCTTAAATTCAACGTGATGTATCAAAAGTCTGTTTTCTGAATGCGTTGATAGACACGGATATTGTACATTGGTCTGGATAACTGATCATTTTAAAAATAATTATTAGTGTTTATAGTAGACCACATTAATAAATATTCTCATATAAGTGTCATCATGTTTATTAATGTTTCACCTTATTCAGAGGGGAAAAAAGATGTTAAAGGTGTGTGACAGAAGACAGCCTTTGAGTTCTAGTTTATGACAGGTAATTTATTCTACTATCAATAAAGAAAATAATGAAACTCAAACACTAGGATGAGAGCAATTCAATGACTTTCAATGACGGAAAACATTTATAATTTTTTTTTATAGGTATGATAAATTTAAATGACATATCTACATTTCAAAATCAATAATACAGTCGACTGGAAATGATATGCTTGAATTGAATATAATGACCCCTCTATCAGTGGCGCAGCAACCGACCAGGCAACACACGCAACTGCTGGAGAGGGGTGTGTTCCAAAACTCCAAACACCTTTATTATTAGGAGGGTGGCCCAGAATTAATTTTATTGTTACACTACTGCCTTCTATATATGAATAAGTGCATCATCGAATGGATATGTTGATATATAAGACAATGTGATAGAGGCCTCACTATCGACCTGGGTTGGTTGTATCATTGGCAGTGGCTTAGCAAGAAATTTCTGCCGATCAACCCCCACCACCACCCCTGAAAAAATTAATTTGGGGCCCCCTTCAATTAAAATGTTGCTGATCACTGGCCATCGATTAAAATAACGATAGAGGCTGTATGCCTGTACATTGTTGCTATTGTTGAACTTCACTACATGCATGGGGAAATTATTTCGAATTCATAGCTCTATTTTGACGGAAATAAAGAGGAACTTAAATACACGCGATTATATAGACAGCGTCTGAAATAGACTATTGTTTAACAAGTGTCCTTTTGCAACTGTGTACTACGGCATTCGTTCATGGATTAAATAAAATATTTCTGAAACAAAATAGAAACTGACCACGAACATTTATATGCTAATTCGTTTTATTTTACTAATAGAACCTGTACCGTCGGGACTTCAGCTATCCTTCGATTCATATCTATCCTGAAGATTGGTTAGGTGATGGGTTCCTTGGTCGGTTTAACGGTATCTTTAGCAAACACATATACGTTGAAATGAACTAGTGTGCTTTTATAACTTGGGGTTTAAATGCGCTATCCAACTAAACGTATGTACTAATTTGTTCATTATTATTATTAATTCCGACATGACATCATGCCTGGCATTCAACCAGTCAAACACTGCTATTTGGCTTATTCGAGTAGGTGATTGACTCAGTTCGTATTCTTTTAGACCTTTGTCTTTTATAGCGAATAAAATCCTTCTAGTTTGCTGTTTTTGTTTTCTTCTAAAACTAAATATTTATAACCAATATCATATAATAAATTCCCAAGATTTTCCAAGATTCATTTTGAAAAATTCTATGATGTCGAAATGAGACACTTGTAAGGCAAGAAGAAGGATAAGACTTAAATTAAACCATATGTTTTCCCCTATCGGAACCGCGCGTCAATGCCCTCTTATTATCTTCTTTTTCTGGTCGAAGTGACACACTTGTTACTAACCTTTGCCCACATTAAAGGAAACGTTGCTTGACGTTCCAGGTCATTTAAAACCATTGAAACATCGTGTCATTTGCAATCTCAATTATTCTGGTTTATTGAAAGAAACTGAATCATAATCCTAGTTTGAATCTGAATTCCGTATTAAAATTGACTTACCCTCAGATATATAGTCATTGCCCAGGGCGGGTAGATTCCTAGGCTCCAATAGCGTGTGAGTAATCTCTTTTGAACTAGAAGGATCGTATTGTGTCACCACAAAGAACTGACTGCTATCAATGAAGAATTCCATCATCTGAAAAATGCATTAACAACAACTCATGTCAGGGGTGGATGCAGAAATATCGTTTAGCATAGTTGGGATTTTGTGAGTGTAAATATTGCTGTTCTTTTGGGTTTCATAGCGCAAGATAGGCTGTACATAGCTGCCAGTATAACTGGTGGAGGAAGAAACTGGGAAAACCTGGGGAAAACACACCGACCCAAGAAAGCTACTGGCAAGCTGTATCACATTTGAATACCAGGATGTCACAACGTCTGGATATTATTGTTATCCTGTCATCTTAAGCGATTGTAAGCTAACATTAAATGCAATAAATGGTAGGTTGAATGTTATTTTATAAGCAAAGATAATATTGCGTTATACCAAAATTTCTTTTTAATTATCAAACCGACAAAAAGAAATATGAAAAAATTCTAATTAAAATCATCAGTCAACAGCAATAAAAGGTAGTAATGGAAAAATTTATTTTGAATAAAACTAAATTACGGAAAGCTGTGATTGCAAACAAGAGAAATTGTGGATTTTAATCTAAAAAAAGTGATAAAAAGAATATGTTAAAACAAGGTGGTTCTATCTTTCCCGCTATTATACATTTTGAAAAAGATCCTGCTTCAATGATATTTACAATATTAGGAAATATACGACCATCATTAGCAGCCACAAGAGTGATTCATGGTGCAACATCCAAAAGAACTAAAGGAACTGGTCTGTATTAAATTTGGACTGAGTTTAAAAAATACAAAAAAAAAAAGAACATGCAAACCCTACCCCCAAATAAGAACAAAACACACATCCACTGGCAAGGTGGGTTCCTTCCACTTGCAGGAGGGCAACATGTTTTCTTATACCAAGCCTACTTGGAAATCTTTTTTTTTTTTTGTAAAAGGATAAACTTTGCCGGAACACGAGGAAAACAAAAGTAATAAAAGCCAACGACAACCCTGCATGAAATAAATATCCCATAAAACGTTAAATAAATGTTTTTACAACAAGTAACCCATTCGTCCACAAAGAACAAGCATGCCCATCCGCCCAAGAAAGAAAGAAACTAACAAAGAAACCAAACAAGCAGATCCAAAATCTTTCAATTTGCAACTACTTGTTTCATTGAGAAAGCTTGTTGCAAGATCAACAGCAAGAACAACAAAAGCAGAAGCTCTTGCTTGATATTGTTCTGTGTAGACGGTGTTGAAGAGACTCCTCATCGTCATATATGAAGCACAAAAGTAAACGAGACTATTTCCCCGAAAATAACTTGATTTTCGAGAACGTTTTATAGATGGTACAAAACAATTCTAACGCTATCCGACCATGTCCATGCGTGATAATAAACCTTCAAAATTTATCCGTCATTAGAGGTTAAATTTCACGAAAACTATAGACGACATAAATTTGCTCGAAAACGATTAATAGCATGCTCTTCTAGTTGCATGTAACAAAATGCAACATACCTTAATTGAATAATACCATGCTCAAACCATACGTAAATGACACACTGGTTAGCATGGTGTAAAAAGAGAAAGGGAAAGTGCGTGTGCGTGTGTGTGTGTGTGTGTGTGTGTGTGTGTGTGTGTGTGTGAGAGAGAGAGAGAGAGAGAGAGAGAGAGAGAGAGTACAAAGGAATATCTAAATTTCGAAAGTCTGGAGGGTGTGTATGGCTTTTAAAGAAAAGTGAATTTCACTTCTCAGATAATGTGAGTTTTCTATAAAACTAATATAAATGACTTAAATTAAATATACTTGTATTTATTTCACGTAATATGTGAAAGGATCGCGATTGGTTGAGGTGTGATATTAGTATATGTATATATGGAGACCAATATTCAGTTTCTGATTCGCTCATAATTTTACTATAAATATGTGTATGTTTTTCTTTCGCTGTTATTTTATTTGTACTTGTCATTAACTGTTGACAATTCAAAATATTCGGGCGCATGTAATAATATTTTTAGTCAAATTCAGTTTATCATATCTAAATAATGTAGATTCAAAGAGAAAACAGAATTTCTAACCCAAAACAATACTCTGAAATTTTGTACATTTTCTATCTTTATATAGACTTGCATCACATTGACAAGTTTCAACACGTAATTTATGATATGGCAAAAGAAAAGTTTTAATATAGTTTTAATTTTTTTATAACACCGGTATAGTCATTTATGTTACTTATCCATAACTCAAATCTTCCTACGTTTGAAGAATTTTCTTTATTTGGGATTTATTGCAACCAAAAAGTTAGAATCAGGATATAAACGCATCATTCTATAGACCATACTAGGCGTCTAATATTCCTCTTCATTGATGAGTGAGAGCCAGAACTTAAACATATCTATATTTAGAATGACATTAGAAAATGACGGCCTAATTCTGTATGTAATATATAGACTTGAGTACTTTCTTGTACTTTTTTAAAATATATTTTTCTTAGAAATTAATTTTGGAATTTTTATTTGCTTTGATCTAAGTTTTCATATCCACATATTTCACTCCCATAGGTAAGTGTTGGTATAATGATTAAATAATTTTAACTGTAGATCTAAAGGCAAATCGAAGGTTCCTATTCATGTAAACAATAGATTCACAACCTTACGGGCTTGATCTATAAAGTGATTTCTTGACATGAAAAGCTCCTCGATTATGAGAGTAAAATGTTAAGATGTCTCCTCTAATTTTGAGGATAAATTCATCACTACAGCTGTAGTAATGTAGGCATTGCGGACAGTTCCACTACTACCACTGTAATAATGCCTATTTGAGAATAATTTCATCACGACAATTATAGTAATGTAGGCATTAAGGATAATTCCATCACTACCGCTGTAATAATGTAGGCATTGAGAATAATTTCATCACTACAGCTGTAGTAATGTAGGCATTAACGATAATTCCATCACTAACGCTGTGATAATGTAAGCATTGAGAATAATTTCATCACTACAGCTGTAGTAATATAGGCATTGAGGATAATTCCATCACTACCGCTGTAATAATATAGGCATTGAGAATAATTTCATCACTACAGCTGTAGTAATGTAGGCATTGGGGATTTCAGCATCATGATTTCCACTAAGTCCATTGCACATCTTCCATCTGTCACTCGGGTGTATTTAAGTTTTCATGTTTGGGTTCTCAGGTTGCTTTTCTAACTAGTTTATAATCTAGCAGAAACCTTTTGGGTTTCCTTGTGTGAAGTTTTCTAAGTTTGTTCCTTGTAATATTATAAATTGCAAGAGATATTTATATATTTATTTATACTTTTAGAATGTTATAATTTACTTATTTGCTTCGTTTTTGTCCTCATTCATCTGTGAAGGGTTTTACAAAGTGCCTTACCTGAATTGCGTCATACCACACCGTTGACAGAAAAAAAAGGCTAGTCAACAAAGAATGACTGACACTAAAAAGTGAATCAGCATAAAAACTTTTAAATCTTTATCTAAGTGTTAGTACGTCCACGCTCGAAATAGCACGGGCAATCAGAGATGCATTAAGAAAAATGAATTTACCCACATATTGATCTTTAAAAACCTTATGGTGTATAGCAGACACATTAATTGACCTCACAGCTGGGTGCGGCATATAGCAGTCAAATATCGCATAATAAACATTTCATTCGACTGCCTTCCAATTTGATCATACAGGTGGTTGTAAATACCGACTTAATAGAGGACGTCCACGTTGTCAGTGTTTATATGAATGACATGAAATGTACAATAATTAACCTGTGCTCACGAAGCGTATTTATGCACAAAAGTCTTTCCTTATTTAACGAGACCAAATTAATCTAACATTTTGATCGCACAGTTGAAGGTTAAAATGTATTATTTAAACTGTTAAACCATTGCACACACACATTTGTTTTGCAAGTTTATTTACAAATTAAAATTTGTATCTTTCCTATATGGTATCTATGCATTCATTTAATCATTCATTTCTCTCATGAACTCAACGGGATTCACTGAAACAAGGCCCCACCCGCCACAGGACGCCACCTGACTGTCAAACTACGCATTATCTCGTGAGAAGTGGAGTGTAGCTACACATGGAAGGTAAGAAGTTAAAGTCGTCTATTGTACGCGTATAAGTATAATTTTGTGGTCGGACGAGTATTATACTTCCAGTATTAAATCTCTTTACTTCCAAACTTTCTCGTCTAATTTTTGATGAAATGTTCACAACTCATTAAAATGTATATGTCAACTGCTAAATCTGAGAGGTCGGTTACAGGCAGAATGTGATTTATTTAAGCTTGCCCTAAAATAAATTTCTCGCACGGACGTATGTATTACAGGAATGAAATTGTATGAAGCATCTGCAAATACAGTAAGACTACAACATTTCTCCCCCGTACATTGTTGACGTCTGTGGCCAAGCGGACTCTAATGTCTGTTAACAATAACTAGGTTTCGTTATGCCAGTCATGCGTTCCAGCCCACAAAGAGGTCTAATTCAGAACTAAGCTTTGTTAAAAATAGAGTTTCGATATATTCTAAATAAATAAATAAATAAATAAATAAATAAATAAATAAATAAATAAAACAGCAAGGAGAAAAACAACAACTGGTTTCTGTTGATATGAGTGGATGCAGTAAAAAAATCAAAGTCTTGCTTGATGTTCTATGTGGAAGGATTGCCCAGATGAGAGTTACCTATAAATTACTTACCACGTGTAGCTGTCCATTTTCACGTGTCAAAAGGGCGGTGGCAGCGTAATCTTTACCAAGGTAAGTCTGATAGTGCTGCAAGAATAAACGAAATGGAACTCAGCCTTTATTCTTGTCTGTAGTTGGATAACTTACAGTAGTACATCACGAAAATTATAGACAAGTGATACGTTCTAAAACGGTTTGTTCCAATCAGAACAAAGTCGTGCCTTTCTGCCAACGATCAGAAAAGCACATCGGAAATATTACATTAGCCGCCATGGCAAGTGCATATACCTCGTTTACCAAATGACACCATACGCAAATGTGTTGATGTCATTGGCACAATGAACGGAAAATGAACGAAGAACGAGCGATGAGCAAATGAAGAACGAACGCTAAACGTATATACAAAACGCTGCGTGCATCAGGCAACAAATGATCAATAATAATTGATAAATAGATCAAAATAATCAATGAACAATAAAAGATGCAAATTGTGATGTAGTCTCTCAGAAATGCATATCCTTGAAGTCACGTCAACAAGAAAAGCATGAACGATGATAAACGATAAACCATGGAATAGTTGATCTCAACGTTCATGCAAAAGAAATACATTTGAAATGCATTTTGGAGGTACTTACATATTTCAGGATCTGTATCGATAGAAGTTATATGGAATGCATGTATTTTTCATTAAACAGCAGCTTCGATTTGTACTCAAAACTCTGTTTTTAGAAATAATTATTCCGTTGGAGCAAAACGTACAAATTTGCAGCTGTGTTTGATACGAACAAGGCACGCACAGTTGCAATTTTTATGTAACTATCATTATAGAATTGTGAGTATATGATCTAAAGTTTTCCATGAAATTCCCTTATATATTTTATAACAGTCAGTGAATTTCTAGATTTTCCAAGAAAATAATTTTGATCACTGGAGTGAATTCGCTCAAGAATTTTTTTTTCTCAAAAGACCGATAACGTTATGATCAAAAAATTTTTCAATTATTTTTCTAAGTGTGTGACTTCTTACCTTCAATTAGGAAAGAGAATTATGTTACCGCTCAAATTTTCTGTGCGAATGTACACAAAACAAAGCAGAACATAAGAGATAAACAGCTGATATTACCGTAAGAAATCTGCTACTTCAGTCTTTTATGCACTTTAGCTACCCAACACCTTTGAGCATACAATTACATGAAGATATTTCATCTTGGGGGCTAGCAACTCTAGTATTTTCACGCACTCGATGAAATATATCCAGTATTAACTAGATAAAAGCAAACAACCTATATTTATTATGAATTCACGAAGAAGTTCGTATCAGTGTAACTCCTTAACCTTTGTTTGATTTTTAATATTCGATAATGATTACACTTATACACATAAAAAATAGTTGAAAATTCGAATAATTTATTTTACGAATTATGCTAAAAATGAGAACTTTTGTATGGAAATTTACCAAGTATGATGTTGACGTAATAAAAAGTAGCAAAATATGAGGCTGAGCTTGCATTCAAGCTGAGAAATTTTGCGCAAATGGGGCCAGGCCCCGGTTTCACTAAACATTGTTTGATCTGGAATTGTGAGGTTGACGCTGAACATTCATTCAAAACGAACATTCGGGGTTAAAATACTTATAATATTCTGCATGTATGATGTTCCTGAAATTATTTTATCTTTAAGGAAAAACTGAGGATTTACTCAAATATTATGAATTCAGCTTGTTTTTCTAGAATAAACGGAATCTGGAGTCTATATATATATATATATATATATATATATATATATATATATATATATATATA
>JAECUM010037617.1:0-37080 GCA_016617855.1 Megalonaias nervosa
ATATAATTTTAACATTCATTGCATAATTGCAATCGATATGATTTAAGTTTTCAATTCAGATTTTTCTCAGTGATGCAACACATGTTTCTTCTTATTTTTATGCTAGTGCATCATTTTCAGTCTTAACAATTGAGTGACTGGGGCTATTTTTTCAAAGGCAGATGTTATTATTTTGATTTGATGGTAAATATCCCATTTGTCCCTGAATTTGAGTTTCTGTCATTGTGAATTATTAAAACATTCAAAATAAGGCGACGTGGTAGTCGTTTGTTGATACAGGCACCATGTGATTTTTGGTGCATCTTATGTGATCCTTGAAAATATATAAAAAAGCAAAATGCCTACATTCAGTTTATTGCATTATTGCTTATTTATAAAGTGAATTTATTTTTTAATAAATCAATGAGACATTACAAATTGTCTCATTCGAACTTCAATCCCATATAAGTGAAGAGGTTTCAATTTATCAGAATTTAACCTGCAAATAAAAACATATTTGATCCTGGTCAAAATGGCATTACACTATCCAGTGACTGTTATAGAATCACCTATCTTAAAGGTTTAGAGCTTATCGACAATATTTTCACCTATTTTACGAAGAGGTCTTCCAAATGTTCTCAAATAGCCACATAGATTATTTATGCAACTGACCCATTTGCCTCCTTGCTTGCGTCAAATGGAGTCACGTCTGTTGATCTATGTTATGTATTATTGCATTCCTCAGTTAACTGTGGCTATAGTCAACTCATTTTTGGAATCAGTTTAAGTGAAATGCTTCCACGTTATAATCTTTAACATTCTGTTGAATCTTTCTATCACATATGAGTTTTCTTCCTGTGGAAGCTGAGAAATATTCAACGTTTTCCTCTTCCAACAGATCTGTATAATTCATGTTGTAAAAGCATTTTCCTTAATCAAACTATACTTTTTCAAATTTTCTCTCCTCGAAGATTTCTTTGAAGGTATCGTGGATGTCATCCCCTTTTATCGTGCTTAAATATTTATGTTACCTTCAAAACGTAACTGTATCCAACTTTTTGTTATATGCTTGCATGTCAACCATGTCTGCCTCAATCAATCTGTACGGAAATTTGGTACTTGCTTGCCCGTGTAATGTGTTAACAGATGACTCAGCCAGCCAGTCTTTCAATTCAATGCATATTTCCTTCATTCAGATTATTTTTATTTTGCTGCCACAGTTGACTGATATATTTGTAAACAACTGGGCTTCACGATGGTGGTAAAGATGTCTTACATTCCCTTATTTGTTTAAAGTAAAATCAAAACAACCCGAGAATACTTTATGCTGGATGAACTGTCATTGTTTTCCTTTTTTAAAACAGGATCTTTTATTTTCAGAAATTTCTAGCGTTTATAGTATTCTTTCAAACATGCAGATAATTTGTGATTTATGTCAAATTTGGTTGCTCCTGTGGTTGAATGGGAGATTTCGTGTACTGAATCACCATATTCTGCTTTAAATCTGCCCTTGTTCTGCATAAATTCTATTTCTGCGTTTGTTGAATCATTGTAAGTGACATTGTGAATTTTACAAATGTTGCCATTTGTAAAGGAAAATTGCCATATATCTTCGAAACACACTGTCTTGGTGTCATCGGATTGGATATTACAATCGGATAAATAAGAATTTCTGCATTTGATATTACAATCTGGATTTAGGACTTTTTCGTAAATACGGCAATGTAATAAAATCTTTATTTCACACTACCATGAGAAGTTGAATGATTTGGCCTTCGGCTCGTCTGAATTTTCTTCTATGACAAACTGAACAAATTGAAATGTTTCATATGATCCCGAGTTGTTGAAGCGATATCTATAAAATAAAACACGTGATTACTAAATTAATAAAATTTTAGACCGGTCCATTACTTGTGTTTCATTGAATTTATATGCTATCGGCTGAATACCGATCCAGGGATGCTTTTCTTTGCATCTTGTTTTAAATCTTTCTTGAGAAGGTCATCTCATTTATAACAGGAATTATACCGTTTTATAGCAATTGTGCTTGGTATTCTGAATGACAGAAAAGAACCACTTTGACTTAATAGACAATTACAAAACAAAGCATGACATATTGCACATTAATTTTTTTAATTATTTAATCCAGCCAGCAATTAACATACACATATGTGCATAAGAACGTCTGGATACTATTTGTAGCAAAACAAAAACTGAAGAATGATAACTTGCCTGGCGTAATACTGAATATGTTTGAAATACAACCTGCTGCTAGTAACATACATAGCATTTTCAGCGAGAATCTTAAATTTAGGATAACCAAAAATATAATCCAACCATCCCCACCTCATCCAGCGCTACATTGCAGGTTTAATGTTCGTGTCGGATATATGTTTGTGCTTGGAATGTAAAATTAAGTCAGCTTCCCATTCTGAAGTGCTTGTGCTTATACGTCTTTACAATGCGTCTCTTTCACTTCTTTCACTCCATTTATGATAATATCGATAAGGGGTTGAAGGGATTATGAGGATGGTAAGGGAATGGTGGTGTGCTTTAAAGGAGATGGTAAGGAACTTGTGAAAGGGTAAGGGATTTTAGTTTATGTATAAGGGGATTATAGGGTGGTAGGAGGATAGGAAAACTTGTGTGCTGAGTAGTAAATATGAGGTGTTGATATTACATAGTTGGGTGCTGAATAGTAGATCGTAGGTATTGGTCAGTCAAAGTCTATGTTAAACCTATTGACATTTTTAACATTACGTTTCCTGTTAGAGGTCAGAGAGATCCACACACGTTATATTCCCATTAGAGGCCATAGTTTCCTTCTCCTCTTAACCTTTACTCATGCATACTGTGCCATTCTAATGATAAACCTATGGGCATTTTTAACATTACATTGGACATTTGTAACATTACATTTTCCCTGCTAACCTTTCCTCATGCATATTGTGCCATTCTAATGATAAACCTATGGACATTTTCTCTTACGCCTCATAACTTTTTTGAACAGAGAGGCGCAATGTCAAATTCCCCTTAAACCCAATAATGCCCCTTCACACATTAAATTCTCTTTATGCCCTAGAATTCAAAGACCCTGTTTAACATCATAAGCCTCCTCTTGTCACTCTAAATCCACAAAGTAGCCTAAAGTCAATTTCCCATTTTGAGGCTATAATTCACAGACCCTTTCTAACAAAGGAATCCCAATGGCCCACTGACCCCAAGTGTCGTAGTTTACATACATACATACATACATACATACATACATACATACATACATACATACATACATGCATGCATGCATGCGTGCGTGCGTGCGTACGTATGTACGTACATACATACATAGTTGAAATATTAGTCTTACAGAAAATTAATTGTCAGTCCAAACCAAGTGAGTTAACCACCACACACATACACTTACTCCCTTCTGGACCATTTGAGAGAGACGTGACCTTCCGACCTTGCTTAAGGATGATATAAACTCTATGACTACACTCTAGGGCAATGACGATATTTTTTGAGTATTTTAGTGGTAATCCATGGCAAAGATGTAAGCAATCATGGTATTGACGCATAGGAAATTGTTTATTCTTTAGAATATTAGCATTATGTTGTGATTGTCTGTCTGTGTATTTTGGCGGCAGTGCACATTGAATAATGAGGCACTAATACTTGCCTGGAATTTTAAGTTATTTTACTGCTCAGCTTCTCAAAACAAATTCCGGTTAATCTATGGCAATAAATTCATCTTTGAAGATACGTTAGACTAACATATGAATTATTACAAGTTGGAAACAATGAAAAGTTCAAAAGAGACAACAAATGTAGAAATCATAATACGTAAATAACTGTGACCTGGATCCCGGTGGCGGAGGTTGTAGTCTGAATATGCTTCGGTAAGTCGAATTCAGTCAGTCAGAATTATTCACCACAATGCTTCCCTTTAGAACCGATACTCCACTGACGAGGAGCAGCAGAGAGGGTGAACAGAACATTTTTGTTCGAGACCTTATTTATGAAAAATAAGCCTTCCTACGAAAAGGAAATCTTAAGGTCAATAACGTTAAACCACAACCTCTAACTGACCATGAGATTTTTCAAATTGGGTTAGCTTATCTCGTTACTTTATCTCTGACTCTTTGGGGGTTTTTTTATGGTGTGTTTCGTTTACGCGCTGGTCACTCAACGTTGGTCGTTCACCTCCTCTGCTGCTGTAATTAACCAAAGATTTTATCCAGACCTATACGATATCTAGATCTTGGGTCATGTAAATTTATTGTTATAAATCCGAACGGAACAGCTTGTGCTTTTGAAAAGAAGTTTTTAATCATGTTCATGTCCCCTGAACACCAAGTACAATAAATATTTTGTAAAGTGTAATTATCTACTCAATTAAACACAATTAAGATATTGCAATTATCTCTGATTACTTTTGGAATTTGGGTGTATTTCTGAGTTAAATAAATTACGTCTGTATTTTTGTGACGGCCTCGCGAAAATATCCGAGCTGGATTGGATTGTTTGTCCAGCATTACATCATCGTATACTATGAGATTATTGATACATCCATCAAGATCGTCTATGGATGGAGCTTCATCGATATCGGTAATAAAATCAATAGCATCATTATCAGGACACGTCAGCGACTTTGCATTTTCATTAAAATCTTTAAGTACTTAGTAACATCGTTGATCATCTACAGATGGTGCTACTAAATATAATTTATTCCACTTGAGCCATCGCATTATCAGATTAAGTAATAATTGCGTTTTACCAGACCCAGATGGGCCAAGTATAATTGCTCTAATAGAATTTGGTAGCGCTGGATGATGCTTGACTGGCTCTTGTTTTCGTGTCGCTGAGAAGTCAATTATATCCATATTATTATTATATGGATTTATATTGTGTTCGATGTAGAGTACCCACTCATACCAGTGGATTAACGACAATAATAACAAAAAATAACAGGCGCGCACTTACAGGCAAGTGTGTGAAATGTGGTACAAAAAAAATACAAATTTATTTCATTAAAGACAGGTGGAGATATCGCTGCTTCGTTAGGTAAATTACCAGAAGCTCCATGGGCAAAGTATCCTGGTCAAAAACATATACCTGGATATAATTATTGTGGTCCTGGAACTCGTCTCGATATCCGACTCGATAACCAAGACCAACCAAAACCTGGAGAGTATCCAATAAACGCAATTGATCAAGCGTGTCACATTCATGATGTCGCGTATAAAAGTAAAGATTTACAACAACGACATCTCGCCGATATAAAATTAATTCATGCCATAAATAATGTGAAAGATAAAGCACTTCGAGAAAGATTAGCTGCTTTTCTGATAAAAGCTGGTATGAAAGGTAAAATAATGTTAGGGACTGGTAATTAATCAACTGATTATTATCATAATAATGGAATCTGTTTATTATAGCCCAAGAGGATACTGGAGAGGTAAAGCAGCGATTAGTAAACTTGCTGAAGCAGCAAAAGTCTCACGTGATGTTGCTGCAGCGTGGTTAGCACGACAGGCAATATGGCAAATCTATCTAAGTCGACCTAAAAAAATTAAGTACGCACATTTTGATGTCAGTACCCCTAATGAAGTTCATCAGGCAGATATTTTGTTTTTACCACATGATACCATTAAAATTGGCAGACGTCAATACACATACAGATACGCGTTAACCGTCGTTGACGTCGCGAGTAGATATAAAGAAGCAGAACCACTATCAACTAAAACAGCAACTGAAGTTGCATCTGCGTTTGAACGCATTTATCAACGTAGTGGTCTACGATGGCCACAACTGCTACAGGTTGATCCTGGCAAAGAATTTCTTGGTGCAGTATCATCGTTGATGAAGCGACATAACGTTAAAATCAGACGAGGACACACAGAAATTCATCGTGATCAGGCAATCGTTGAACGATTTAATCGAACACTTGCTGAGCGGTTATTTGGATACCAGTATGCAATGGAATATCCGCTGACTTTAAGTCCATGAAGAGATCTCGTGAATGGGTTGCAAGGTTACCAAGTGTGATAGCTGCGTTAAACAACGAAATGACTCGAGCAACTTTTATGAAACCTTCTAATGCGATCACAAAAAAGTACATACCAATACAACGTAAATCTTCCCCTCAACCAGTACTAGGTAATGTTACCGTAAGATATTTATATGAACCTGGTGAACTTGAAGGAGGTAGAAAAAGAGCAACTGATCCTGTCTGGAGTGTGACCACACACAAAATTTCTAGCGTGGTAAGGTCTACAGGTAGACCCGCAATCTACAGATTAGATTCAACTGCTCCTCAGCGTGGATTTGTACGCGAACAATTACAAATAATTCCTATGGATACACAATTACCATCGCGTTCACTTTTGTAAACTTGCGCCTCGACGTCGATTACATTCAAGACAGGTCAGCGTCACATTTTCGCGTGTGTGTCCAAGACTACTATTAATTCTATCAACTGCAAATTGCCTTGGATTATTACTCGAGTACTGCCACAGCATATTACAGTTACAACTTGCACAATGATTATTCTGTTGTGCTTTTATTGTTATAATAAATTCAGCATCAATACTAAAATCGCGATTATTTTTTTTTTGTCACATTGCTTATAACTCGCTAAATTTTTATTGATATCGACAAAGTTGTTAGTGATTTTTTC
The DNA here is from genome assembly GCA_016617855.1 of Megalonaias nervosa. Classification (NCBI taxonomy): domain Eukaryota; kingdom Metazoa; phylum Mollusca; class Bivalvia; order Unionida; family Unionidae; genus Megalonaias; species Megalonaias nervosa. Next base: position 6,656 of record JAECUM010037617.1, read on the forward strand.
GGTTATTACGCAATCCATGATAACCCGGCCCAGTTGAGATATTCTTCTGACTCAAGACACTGCTAGATAAACTAAATTTGACTACTCAATACGATCATCGACAATCCAAATACTTGTATCGGTAATAGTTAATCCCTGAGACGAGTGAATCGTTATAGCGTATCCTAACGTCCACGGCGATTTATCCATGCTTAACGCGCTCTCAACAACATCAACAACAACTAAAACAATATCATTTAACACAAGATTTTGTATTCCACCACCAGGAATCTCAACATCAACATTCTGTCGTCGAGTATCTGCTGGGCGATAACACAAAGGTACAGGTAGATTTGAAAACTTTTCTTTATGTAACGTAAATAATTGTTGTTGAAGTGAATCGCGAACTATTTTTCTACTTGCAACTATCAAATCAGCAGGTCTCCATAAAGTCCAAAAATCATTCATAGAAGTTTCTGGAATTACTTTACGCATTATCTCACATTGTATTTTATCTGGCTGTAGTCTTCTTAACTTTTTAAACTCTTTTAATGATTTGTCAATAGCTCTATGGTCATCAGTTATTTCTTCGTAATAATCTACAAATGTTCTCAGCCACTCATGTGGAGACGATCCAATGAAAGGTGGTGGTTGACCATGATCGCCACACATTATCACAGCAGTATTCTTCAATAACAGCCAATCAAGAAATATTTTTAATACCTCTAGGGATACCGTGCATATCTCGTCCCAGATAATAATTTTAGGAATGTATTTTTCACCCATCTGCGATGGAGTCCATGCGTCCCCGCACCATCTAAAGAAACTATGATATGTACATGATATTACTCCTCGTTCTTTTTTTTCCCTGGCGAGTTTATGTGTCGGTGTCAAAACAATCATATCAGAACAATTATTAAATAATTCAATCGCGCGTGTTGTTTTACCTGAACCACCACACCCATTAAGATAAACGCTTTTATGTCTAGCCACAGGATCATATACAAATGGTGCCGATGACAATCCTGGTATTTGATTATTCTTGTAATTTGTCTCCGCAATTTCAACATCGGCAGATTGAGAATAACTAATTATATCTTCACGTTTTATTCTCCATTCGCCCCATGATGCATGATTGTTAATATGCAATTGTTTTAACGAATCCGCATATTTTTTATTTATATAAAATGAATCTGTCGCGACTCTGACTGCATAATGAGGAAATCTGTTTATCATTGATAATAAATTTATCGAAACGTACGCTAGCATCGAAGATCTTAAATGAGTAAACTGCGGTGACTCGCCATCATTATAGCTCACAATTGTACCTAATTTAGTTCCGTCTGATAAATAAGCATTATTTCGATTTATAAATGTGTTTTTTTTCGTTGTATCAGCAATTATAAAATCGAGTTCAGCATCGTCCATAATTAATCTTGTACAGTGTCGTTTATGATCATATGATCCTCCTTGCGTCAATTTACCGATTATTTTTCTGCCGAGATCTTTTGAAAATTTCTCATCACTTTCTCTCCTGCATTCACGTATGCTATTAGTAATTTTAACAATATCATCTTCGTTAAGATTAGGAAAATCTCTCCTAGCATCATTAATATTAAATACACCCGGTTCTGGCAACCAGACTTGTTTCTGCACGCGGTATGATATAATTCACTCACGCTCAACGACATTAAAATTTCAGCATCAAGCATGTACTTTATTAGTACTATTGGAACCCAACGTCGCTCTGAAAAATGTCTTCCAAGCCACGCATAAACAATCGGATGGAGATCCCCGTAAAACTCGAACGACTCTATACAGGCGAATCCGGTTAAGTCAAAATCTGGTAAGGGTCCATTTATCGCTACTCTGGTCATCTCATGTGTCGGATGACCAAATCTCTTAAAGTATTCACAACATTCTCCGTATCCAAGAAAACTTCCAGGATAACATGCTACCATATCAACCGAGATAACGTCATTATAATCGTATTTATTATTCCACAATCCACCGTGTCCGTATTCCACACAACTTTTCTGGACATCTTCAAGAAATTCCAATCGTGTCGGTTTCCATGAATTTTTCTCCTGAGCAGCGTGAGCAGCAACTGATGGAACGGTAAAACAGTCATTAAGTAATTGTCCAACCTTAATATCATCAGAGGTATATTTTAATGCAAGATTTTTCATTTCTTCGTGGAGAGATTCTGTACAATAAATATCACCATTCGACCGTACAAACTGATCATGAAAATCATATTCCGAACTCTGAAAAAGCCACACAGATTCAGGGTCAATTTTACTGATATTTCTGATATCATCGAATACATGACCATTATAAAATTTAACCGTTCTGTCTCGTGGAAATATTGTTACTGCCACAGTCCATGCATGTGCGTTATGGTCAATAATATCTGTCGAAGCTCCTCTTGATTTATATTTTGGTTTGTACAAAATCTCTCTGGTTAACGTCTTCACTGTTTTTGGGAATTTTAATTTCTTTCCAAGCTCAGCAACGTCGCTGATAGACGCTCCGGTATCTTTAACTGTTTCTGTCCACGTATTTATTTTTTTACGTCGTAAATCCGTTAAACCGTTTCCGCGTATCGCGTTTGTGAAGTGTTCTGTAACCCGTTCAGCTACACAATTTATTCTTGGCAATTTCATAGGTTTGAGATCCCTAACGTTAGGTTTATTATTTAACGGATATATTGCGTACACAACCGCAGTCACAGGATATTCTCGTTCTTAATATGGTTTGTCAATACCAGTAAGTATTCCTGGTCTGGAATTTTTACTAAGAACAATATTATTTCCTGACTGCATGTGGACAGAATCGCGTTTGTCACGAATAATCCAAGTGTCATCGTCTGTCTTTACAATAAATTTTATTAAAATAAAATATCTCTGAACAAGGTAGTCAATAATCTCTCTTCCTCGTTTGTCATTCATCACATTAACAGTATTTTCAATTCTGAATGTCGACCACACATGAGCCGCACCATCGTCGCGAGAATCCTTTTTGGCTTCACGGATACGTTTTGTTATATCTTTATTCGTTAAAGCTAGATCTTGCATCGAAAAACTAAATTTGTGTTTCGGCAGTCTGTCAAGATCAAATCTAGCTCCAGAATGTTCAATTGCGGATAATTCCTGCATTATTATAATTAAGACAAATATGTATTTAAATTGAATTTTAATCTCTTGTATATGATCAAACAAAGAATCAATGCCATTGGCTTATGATCGGATATACTTCTCCTTGTAACAAAGCATGCGTAAACGAATTCTGCGGCTACCATATGCAATGTGTTAGACAAGGTAGTTTAGGACCAAAACCGTGTGTGCGGTGTAGTGTTGGAGTCAGAGGAAAAACTCAACTGTGTGTGCAATGTGGTGGTAAAAAATACAGAGAGCTGAAATGATATTACGATAAAAAAATAACACATCTTCTGAATCTCCTATAAAAACCGAAGTAGATTATCTCGCTAGATTTTCAAAATAATGATTTAAACAAATAATATTAGTATATAAATGGAGCAAAATGAGTTTGTAAAGCATCCAATCATCACCAATTATGAAGCATCTCGTGATGGTGTAATTAGGCACTGTAGATTAAAGAAACCAGTCAGTAGTGTTATTAATACTGGATATTTTAAATTTAAAACCAGTGGAAATAAAAATTATTTCTCACATAGATTCATCTACGAATGTTTTTATGGGGTCATTAAAGATAGACATGTAATTGATCACATCAATGGTGATAAACTTGATAACTCGCTTGATAACTTGCGAATTGTTACACAAAATCAAAATTGTAAGTCCGGAAATTCTGGCGGCGCACGATACGCAAGGGCTGTTAAATCTGTAAATACAGATGGCGAAGAAATTATATTTAAGTCAATTAATTCTGCTGGTAAATACTTTATCATAGTATCACCTTCAGTAAAACGCGTGGCAGATAATATCACAAGATCTGCTTTTTCCAAAAGATTTCTACAAAAAATCAGATTCACCTATGTTCCTATAGTATCAGATGATTAAGCGAGACAACTCCGTCAAGCATAACCTATTAAATCTTGCAGTTGTCGTACTTGTTGTAATGACAGCAATATACTGTTAGTTTTGGTCAAAATGGATCACACACTGTTTTGAGTAAGTATTGATATATCTTTCAAATTTAATAGTACACAAAACACATATCACAGTCTCTGATTGTCCAAACTTCGACTGTATAAACATTCCAATGAATTTAGTTATGCATGTTAAATCTCAACAGTATTGCAAATAAAAATAAGATGATAAAAATCATCTTTAGAAATACCTAGTATTTTATTATTTTGTTGATTTTGTTCGAAAATCTTGTTTTTTGTTGGTTTTTTTGTTCGAAAATCTTGTTTTTTGTATGAAAAATGGCCAAAAAAACCCAATCAAAATCGGTCAGATTTGTAGCGCTGAGAGGGTCAAACCCCCAGCGATTCTCTAATCGATTTTCATGCTTTTTCGATTTTGTAAAAAACTTTGTTCAAAATTTTCTTATATTTTGCTAATATGAAGTGACTTTTGATCAAAATTTCTTATTTTTTTTTCAGTTTTTTAGTAAGTCATTGTCAAATTTATCAAGAAATCATGAAAATCAATTAGAGAATCGCTGGGGGTTTGACCCTACAACAATTAAAAATTTTCAATAATTTCGTGGTTGTATAAATAATGATGCTGTATGTTACACAATGTGCACAATATTCTGTGTTTATGTAAAATCTCAACATTATGTTTGTGTAAAATCTCAATAATATTTATGTTTTCCATATTCTTATGAAACGCTTTGCGAATTGTATACATAAGGTTATTTTTAGAAATGAGCATGGCATTGCGTGTTCATATAACTTATCGATTATTTTAGTATCCTTGGCGACGTCTGATTAATACAGACTTTTAACTGTGGGTTTTGTGTATGTAGTTTCTAGTATTTGGAAAATGAAAATAAATTCACATTTTTACAATAAATTGTGGTTTTATTAAGAAATCCACAATACATTTTAGAATAAATTGTGATTTTATTCTGTATACTGCGCTAACTATATAATAATGTTTTCGTTATGTATACATAGTGAAGTCCGATGGCCGATTGCTAGCGCGCTGGATTCTCGTACTCAAGGTCCGTGGTCCGATTCTCGTGACCGGCAAACTGTCGGGCGAAAGGCGATATTATGCCAAAATTTATTATTTAATGGGGCGTAGCCAGCCCTTCTGCGTTTCAATAGAAATGTTGTACACTCTCCCACCATGTCACTTTTTGAGTGCAATTTTGCACTCCCTGGGTGATTATGATGGGGGAGTGTGCAAAAAATTCTATTGAACGTAGAGAAGGCCCGTAGTATTGTCCTTAAGATAAGTTTGTGTGTAACTGTGTTGCCCTAGAGTTAAAGTTCTTAGAATTAAGTTTGTGTGTAACTGTGCTGTCCTAGAGTTAAAGTTCTTAGAATTAAATTTATATGTAACTGTGCCGTCCCTATAAATATATGTAAATACGTTACTGTAAATACTGTTACTGTAAATATGCTTGCTTGATTTAAGGGGTCACATGAAATCACAATGCCTAGACAGCCCTCTGAATTTCTAATATTTCGTTTCGATTAGGAATTCGCTGGGGAGTGTGTTTATACGTCTGCGTCCATATGATAAGTTTATGTATAACCTCTGAGCCTGCTAGGATGTCCTTTGGCAACCTAGAGGTTTCACATGGGGTTAAACTGTGCTGTAAATATGCTTGCTGTAAATACGCTACTGTAATTAAGATTCTGTGTTTTGTGCTGTCCTTAATTAAGATATAATCATAATCATATGTACATAATCATATGTATATAATCATAATAATATGTATATAATCATATGTATATAATCATAATAATATGTATATTAATAATATGTATATAATCATATGTATATAATCATAATCATATGTATATAATCATCCTGAAACAGTCCTTAGGGACTATTATTTTTATTTCATTAATATTATTCTGATTTTATTTTTATATTAAACAAACACTATAATATAATGAATTCCGAAAACATTAATGTTATTATTTCTGCGATTAAAATATTACAGCATAACGGTATAAATATATCTGATAATCTTAATCCTGAAAAAATTCTGTCTGACTTTGAATCATTAGAACAACGGAAATTAGAGAACAGATACACTTTACCATCTGATTATAAATTCATGAAGTTTATCCAGCAGGCAATGTTACAGTCGCTGGTAACAGTTACAGATAATCAGGTAAAGCTGTTTGTACCTCTCTCAAACGCTATTGACAAAATTAAGTTAGAATTATCTCATGAATACGAACAGAAAAAGATTATGAACTTTCGTATAAGACAGTTAAGAGAGCATTGTGAAAATGAAAGTGAAGGTGGAGTTAATGTGATAATGGCTAAACAAAATCCCTGGCAAAATTGAAGTATACAGGTTATTTACTTATAATATTTTATTCTGATAATTACGATTTGCCCCAGTAAAAAAAATTATTCTGATCCGAGTTAGATTCGGATATTTTTTTTTTTTTTTTTTTTTGCGATATAACGCTCTATGATCTCACATATAGATTAATACTTAAAACTTCATTTTGCAAATCCAAAATATGTCCTATTTGGTCTGTAAGTTTGAAATGTATCCTTGATAATAACGGATTATGTACACGTAGATAAACGGGGTTAATTGGTTCAGATACAATTAACCACCCGGGTGGCGCTTGAGGACTGAATGAATATAATATATACCCTTGCTCCGCAGTGCCACTTTTTGAAAGATCTACTTGATAGCTGCCATCAATTACATCACATACTAGATTGACTGCGATATCGTTGATGTTATATTAACAATACCAGGCGAGATATGACGGCCTCCACCGTATGGATCATTATTATGTTTAAGCATAACCGGTGGTGGGGCTATTTTTATCCACGCTGCAAATACTTTAGGGAAATATTCATCAATGACATCGTTGAGTTGTTTTTTTTATTTCAGCGTTATTTAAATCTGGTATTATAAATGTTTGTAAATCTTTTTCTGTTATTTTGTAATGATCAAGAAATAATTGTTTTTGTTTTGGACCTGCGTAAGGATTTCTGACTTCAGTCGCAGTGTTTATAATACTTCGATTGACAATGTATAAATCAAATAAGATCCCATTTAAATGTTTTATTGTTTCGATTATCTGATTTTTTACACCATCGTCATAATGTTGTGATAATGAAATAAATAAACTTCTTAAATCATTAAATGTTTTATCGTATTCAGGTTTAAGAACATCTAAAAATATTTTAAAAAATTTTTCATCAACAATATCTCTAGTAGTCTGCGTTCTGGCGTCCACGATGAAATTAAATACTGATCTAGTTATCTTGGGGATCCTTTTACCGTCAAAATCAGTAAAGTAATGTTCATTGTTGCTTGGATCAAATTTAAATTTTATATAATGCCATGGATTTTTATTTCGATATTATGGATCTTTAATGAATCTTTTTTCGCTTGTCTTAAATTCTTCCCGCGCTGGTTCTGGAATTCCATTTGACTTTTGGTCTGGAGGAACATCAGGCCATCCTAACACAGATCTGATGGAACTTTGATAAATATCTACAACATAATCAGGGGAATTTATTTCAATCGCCGCTGATAATGTTGGTTCGTAAACAGTGATTGCTATTTTGGATTCTTTTCCTGTAATAGATTTAATTCTGCGTTGGAACTCATCATTAATCTGTTCTATTTGATAACTGCCCGTTGAAATTCCAACAACTTGCCAATCAGGAGTTCCATCAGGTTTATTCTTATTTGCAAATACCAGTGAATTGTTTGCTGGTAGTCCACCAAACGATTTTGACCTGATATTTGGCCAGCTATTATAAACTCGTAATTGCGCTAATGCTATTTCACTTGCTGGAATTGCAGTTGGAAAGTTAACGCTAAATTCAGGATTGGTCGAACTTAACGATATCATAGTAGTTTTTGACGGCGTTGTATTAGTGACGATCTGTTGTAATAGTTCTAACGCCGACATGTATTTAAAATACTCCGTTATTTAATTATTATTTTAATAGAACGCAATGCGTTCTCTCGGGAATTCAATCTTCCACTTTATCACAAGTTAATTTATCACTAAAATCGCTAGCAATTCTAAATGCTTCATCGTAGGTTTTCATTATCGTTGCGAACTCCTCATCAGATATTTTACCATCGCTGAGGTACGCCGAAATATACGATGATAGTTTAGAATAAGATGTTGTTACTGTGTGTAGTTTTATTATGTAATCGTGTAATTTATCATTTGTACACGTAGATATCTTCTTAGCGATAATACTGAGAATGCCTGCGATAATCGTTGAAGTTGAAACGACAATTGTTACAACTGCAGGTGCTGTCATTGTTATTGTTGATAATAATAATCCGGTTCCAGCAATAACAGCAGAAACTGAGTAAACAATTATATCAATAACAACCATACGTCTGCGATATTTTTTTACTTTTACTGTATAATCGTCGATGATATTTTTTAGTTTGGTTTGACACTCACATACTTGAGCGTATCTGTGACGTTGAACGTCGATAAGTGACTCCGTCACTTGATTCATTATACAATGACAACGTCATTTAATTAAGTAATTAAACAGTTTCAGCTACGAATTCCAGACACCACCAGTAACGTCTCGGGGACATTTCCGTTGATGTCAACGTAAATGTTTCTTTGATGTCCTTGGTTAGCATCACCAGTAGAGGATTATAATATACATTCGGTGATGATGAAGTGGCCGCAGTAATTTCCAAACCGTATACAGATAGCCTGTATAACCCAGTTACTTCTGCGGTATGTTCGAGAGTGTTATCGCGCGGTGTCCATGTTGATGATCCTGATGCTACTGTGTACACGATATTTTTAATTTGTCCGTGTGGAATTTTAATCAGATTAGTTTTTTGAACAATATTAGGTATTCCGTTAATAACGTCGTTGAGTTTTGTGTTAATGTCGTAGAGTTTGATATCAACAACCGCTGGACTTCCAAAAAAATCATTAATAGATCTGTCTATGTTTCTACGAAAATTTAAGAAAGTTTGTATGTGATTAGTAAAATTAGTATTGAGTGTAGTAATTTCATTATTGATTGTAGCTAACGAAGTTGTCATAGGAATTTCCTTATCGTCTACATATTTCTTCGTTGCAGCGTCGAAATCTGATTCTGGTGTTCTGAGATTATTAATACCATTATTATTCATATTGAGAAATGCACGCATTATACCACCGTTGACTAATACGTACTTAGATTCTTGATCATCGACGTATTTTTTTGTTGCTGCATCTGTATCTGCGGCTGGGTTTCCAAGGTCTATAATTTTATTTCGATTCATAATAATGTGACCGGTGAATGAATCACCAGCTCGCTTGATAAAATCGTTAACTGACTTACCGGAATCTTGTATTTTACCTTGATCAGCAAAAGTAACGATATTATTAATAACCGCGGTGGGAATTCGTATAAGAACATTTAACAGTTGTATATTACTCGTTTTTAATCGTCCTTGTTTATCCTGAAAAACAACGACTTCATTTTGATCCACACCTGCGATATTTAATAAATCATCGATTTCATTTCTGAGCTGATCAAGAGTTGCATATTTAGATAAATCGACTTGCTGCTGAGCTTTGCGAGAAGATCTTCCATAAATATCTACCATTATATTTACTGATATCTGTTTAAGTGTGACAACGTAGTATATTCATGCACGACTTTATGAGGTGGCGTTGTTGATTTTGATGCAACATCAAGTACAGCGAGTACTTCTCGACCACATATCGGTGGATCCGTTAATTTTTGTGTTGGCAATGTTGAATACCAGATCCTAGAACGCATCGAATTCTTACTTTGCATAGCAGTACTTACTGTGTTAACATATTTTAAAAATTCTTTTGGTGGTGCCAGTCCATATGAATCAAAATAAATAATTTCACGTGGATCAATTGTATATGCCACCCAATGAGTGCCTGAACCAGAGTTTTTATCGAGATTAATAATACCAGTTTCATGTTGCATTGCAACGGTAGGTAATTGATCACGCATAAAAACTCCTCTAAAGTTTTTTATATTCAGTTGCTTATCAGCATTAAGTAAATCAAAATTAGACATAGGAAGAATCATCGAATTCGATGACGAAGTTACCGGGGCAGTCTTAGACCTTTTCCGTACCATGAATATGGGGTCCCTGGAAGTCTTAGACCGCGACCGTATACTGGGCCTGATAATCTTAGACGGCCCGGCTGTGGTACGTTTGGTGCTCTTAGACGTCTTCCGTGTTGTTTTGCCCGTGATCTTTTTTTTAAGTCTTCTGCGTGCATAATTCCTTGACCCGTTGCTTTCTTTAACGCCATTCCAGCAGCGGTTCCAACAGCGCCTAATGCAGCTGCTTTTGCAACAGCTGGGGCTGCAGCGGCTATTATTGCTGGTAACGCGGCAAGAAGTGGAAATATGCCACCCGTTTTAACGATGTCTTTAATGACACTCGCAGAAAGATTAAGTTTTATACCTTTATTTAATTTTTTTGCTTCATTGAAATGCTTATGCTGGCGTTCTGATAATGATAGCTTATTCGGACCACCTGCGATTTGTTCTCGCTTTAGTGATATTTTTGCCGCACAATTATTTTTTGATGATGATTGTAGCTTTTTAATCTGACCAGGAGTCAGACCGACATTAACTAGATATGACATTTATAATTATTATGAGTGATCTAATTACATGTTTTCTACTGGGGCATCAATAACTCTCATTCGTCCACCAACACCTTCAAGTAACATTGATTTATCGCTGAGTATAACAGCGACAGCTCTGTAATTAGCAATAGCTCCTCGGTTTACGCGAGCTCGAAAATTTATATCAACGACGGATTGTCTGAACAAATCTAAATGTTCCAGCGAAAAGTAATAAATCGGATATAATGTTGTAAAATCTAGCTGTGATATTTGTAAACCAGTATCAATATTCTGATCACGTCCCATGAATGTCATTAATCGATGATATGCACGCGCAACATGATTATTTTCAAAATTTAGCAACACTTCTTCAGAAGGTTCTTGATGTCCGTTTATCCTCAAAGAAACTTCACTAACCCCAAGCGTGTCAAATATCATATTACTTTCTGTTTGATCATTTACTCGTAAATTATTCTGAAGCGCAATAAATATATGCCGTGGTGCAGAAACACCTTGCTGTGATGCTATTTGCCAAGTAAATAAACCATTAACATTACTCTGCACAGCATCTGTGGTCATTGTCAACCATGATAACATTGATTTACCACCTTGACTCATAAAAGAAAGTAAATGTTCTTCTTCAGGTATTGTTGGAGTCATTACTGGCATCCATAAAGAAAGTTTTGTTAAATTTACTACACCAGCATTACCAGCTGGTCGCCATATCGCATCATCGTCGGTAGCCTTTCGCACAAGTGCAATTGTGTGTTTAGCTCCAAAAATGACTTTTCTAACATTTCTACAGAATCCAAAAATATGTGATAGTGGAATGGCACATGAAAATCTTCTACTTCCACCGATTAACATTGCTCGACGTGATCTAAATCCTAAGTTAAAATATGGATCAACATTAATAATTATATTTTGCACATCAGCGCCGGCGTTTCTAGCATGGTTTTGTGGGCGTCCTATATCATACTGTCGATACTCAGCGTGGTTAGAAGTATCCTTAACAAACATCACTGATGGTCCAGCTGATCTTGAATAATCATCACTATATCGCGCAAAACCAAGTATCGTCGTGGCAACGTCGAAGTTTTCATGACAGATCTCAATCTCTCGTCCATCAATGATATATGCTGCGCTTTTAAATAACGCCATGATGCCATTATTAACAAAACCAACACTAAAATCAGCTGCGTATGCTCCTGGCGGTGCAAGAGTATTATCTAAAATTTCACCTTCAACCTCAATAAATGCCTCAGCGGGTAAAAAATATCTGCTTATATCCTGAACCTGTAGATCAATTCGCCCACGCTGATTTGGCTCTCGTGCGTCATAAGAATAATATTGACAATCACGCACAGATTCATCTTTTAAAGATGGTGCATCCATGTCAAACGCGGGATCAGATATACGCTTGAACATATTTATTATTATCGTCTTCGTCTAACACGAAGACCGCTTCCTGCTATCAGACTAGCGGTTATATGTTTTTCTTTTTCTAACCCAACATTAGTGTTGGTAGCCAACTCTGCTAGTTTTTGATTAGCAGCTTGATTTATTATTTTACTGACATTTGCGGGCATCACTTCAGTGCTGGCCGGTTTCACTGGTTGAGATTTTCGTCGTATTAATCGTGCTAGTCTATCCTTGATCGTTGAGAATGCTTTGCTAGCAGCATCACCAACAGCGCCAATACCTTTTTCACGAACAACATCAATAGCTTTCATTGATAGTTGCTTTGCAAGCGGTATTGCTTTTGGAGCTATCCTTCTAAATAGACCTTGAACAACATCACCTAGTCCATCTCTGTAGGTCGTTTTATATACTGGTAATCGTGAATTTATTACCCTGACCATGGTTGGTCTATGAGTATTGTGTATAATCATATTATTAAGTGATTTTATCACTAATTGCATCTAATTACATACTTAATCACTATGATAATCGTCGGCGATTTCATTAATGAGGGACCGATAAACACCAATATCCATAACACCACCTGTAAATAATCGTTGACAAATATCAGCTGCTTCATTAATGATTTCTGGGGAATTATTGCCAGCTCGTTTTCCTCCAATGAGAATTTCTAGTCGATCAACATCAGCAAGGACGTTATTGGGACAAGTAATAAAACCACTTCCTAAACCACTTCCAGTTGCGCCAGGGGGATCTTGATATTCTTCCTCTGTTGTTCTAACTGGTTGTCGTGGTGGTTGCAATAGTTCCATTGTTTCTCGAAATAATTGTTCGTTTGTTGTTCTCGTTGTTGTAGTCGTTGTAATCGTGGTGATGATGATAACTGTTGTGGTAGTGGTGGTATTAGTCGTGGTGATCGTTGTGGTTGTGGATAATCACGAAGTAATTGTGGAAATTGTTGAACTTGTTCTGCAAGTGTTTTTACTGGTTTCTGTAATTTAAATTGTTTAGGTCTTTCTTTTATACGTCTATGTACAGCCTCATCAAATTCATTAAAATTAACAATATCTTCATCATATCTAATTTCTGGAATACCAGTAGCAACGCGATATACATCCTTGATCCAGTTGGTAGAGCTTAGAGATTTAACATGTTCTGGTTTTACATATTTTTGTCTTTCATAATATCCATACGCGGCAATATCAAGTAATTGCTTTGGGTCCTTGATAGCAGCAATACCTTCAGGTGTAAATTTATCTATTATCTTAGTTCTTGGTTTAGGTTGTGGTTGTGGTTGTGGTTGAGCTGCTTGAATACGGCCAGCAATATCGACAGGTAATGTTTCAAGAGCTCTTTGTGTTGCCTCAGTTGCTGTAACAATTTTCTTTGTTGGTTCGACAATCGGTTTAAATAATTGTTCTGTACCTTCTGCAAATTCCACTTGAGACTCCTGACGAGCTTGTAGTTGTTGTTTAACTAAATCACGGACGGGTAAATATTTTTTGATTGCATCTAGTCGCTCTCGAGCTAATCTAGCTGAGTGTGGTTCTCCAATCATTATTGATAATATTTATAATGGCTGTTTAATTTACAGCAGCAGAGGGGGTGAACGACCAACGTTGAGTGACCAGCGCGTAAACGAAACACACCATAAAAAAACCAGAGAGTCAGAGATAAAGTAACGAGATAAGCTAACCCAATTAGAGAAATCTCATGGTCAGTTAGAGGTTGTGGTTTAACGTTATTGACCTTAAGATTTCCTTTTCGTAGGAAGGCTTATTTTTCATAAATAAGGTCTCGAACAAAAATGGTCTGTTCACCCCGTCTGCTGCTCGAGGTACTAATTAATATTGTGGTATGTTTGTTAAACTAGACGCGCCATTATATAAAGTTATTCTAAGCGACTTCAGTCACCTGATGTCACTGGTCAGTATCGCAAGTTATATTAGTTTATTGGCATTGCGCTGGTAGGAACTTAGTCCAGTTTGGTTTAAAATAACATTGTATGAATTATCTTCATTTATTGGAACCATATTATAAGAGGTTTTGTAACATTTCTTTGTCAACCTTTTGAAGTACAAGTCCATAAATTAAGCCATGTCCTACCACATGACTTTCAGTCCAAATCGACTAGGTAATGCCTATGAATTGTTTTCTTCTCGATACGGAATATTGCCATCGTTTGACGAACCAGTGCCCCCCCCCCGCAAGATGATGTAAAATTAAAGCCCGTTAACTGACGTAAAACTATTGTAGTGACATTCTTTCATCTAAGTTCAGTATAGAAAAACATAACAGCGCTATTTACAGCTTTTGTCCCTAAATTAGTTTACGATTTAACACACGTGAGCAAGATTAGTCATATTGTTGGAAAAGCTAAAGACATGTTAAATTTAAATGAAAATACTTACCAAACCGAGACCGAATGCAAGTTTGATCTATATTACTAGATGTGATATAGATGCTACAAGTTGGGAGCTACAATTAGCCAGACTTGTACTTAGGGAACAAACTATGCTGGAAATGAGAGGAAAGTGAGGGACGGGCAACTGAATTGTGTTGCCACCAGTGCCGGATTAAAGCATTCCAAGGTCCTTAGCACTAAAAGTATTATGGTGCATCCCCAACCCCGCATGTGAAACTCAGAAAAACCCAACAAAAACAACAGTATTAAAAAAACTAGAAAGGTTTGAAAATACCATTGTTGCTATCATTCCAATGCAAAATACTCGTACATGTAGATAGAAATGGTCACATATAATTCATTCAGTTTTATCATCAACAATTAATTTTAATTTTTTTCTGGTACCCCTACTGGGCTGGTGCCGTAAGCACAGGGACGGGCTTAGTATGCTTAACGGGTAATCCGGCTCTGATTGCAACGAAATTTGTCACCGACTGTCGTTTCACAAAATGTGACGTGTAATTTCAAACTATCTTTAGTGTGCACAAATTGTAGTACCCAATAGTTTTTAAGCAGGCAAAAAGTCATTCCATAACCCCAACAACTGTCAGTAGTGAATGTTGACTACCAACGTCAGCAAATTACTGGCTGGAGACCAATTGCGGACACTTTTGTCCATTTTTTAAAATAAAAGAATCATTCATTAACCACATGAACTTGATCAATGGCGATACAATATTTAAAATGTTTTTTCATGATGATAAATGCGAAATTAATAATATTGCTAGTTTCGTAGAGAGCGTCAATAGCACTGATGTTTGTGATGAATTTTGTGGTAGATCAGGACAAGTTGTCATCACCTTGAAAATATGGATAATATATACTCACAACTATGATTCAGCAGATTCTATTTTTACTGAAATTTATTAAACATATAAAATGTTATGATTATTTGCCTTTTTTTTTGGTAATATTATTGAGGATACATTTACGTTGCTTTGGAAATCAATTCATGTCTATAATGGTATACGGAAATATGAATGAATGTAAAAAAGTACTTATTCACCGGTTTGCAATACGTGCTATTTGGGCGAGACTGCATTACAATTATGGAGTTGTATCTGCGTCAGTTTCAATGCTGTTTGGATACACATCCCGAAACATGTGATATGGGATATTTAAGGAGTCCGATATATTTCAATTCCTTGAAAACGGCGAACATCAAGTTATGTAATACAGTCTTTTGAACAACGGACACCTGTTTTGTCAAGCTGGGTCAGTGGATACTATTGCAAAAAACGATCTGGACATCAAAATATTTCAGGTAAAAAGGAAAAATAATTTAATGATACGACATGAAATATAAGAATAGTTGCCAATAAAAATTCAAAATTAAACTCTGTGAAAGATAGTAACTAATTTAAAATTTATCTTGAAAAAGAACAGGTAACAGCAGCACACCTTTTCAATAAACGTGAAAGATATTTCCAGTAGTGTAGTATCAGACATAAATTACTGATTGATATTTATGGAAAGCCTGATTAATAAAACATGTATATGTTATCTTCTACTTCTATGGCATACTACTTTCAGTATTATATTTAATATCTTACTGGAAATATTCAAATGAACAGTGCTCTAATACTAAATCCAAAAATGCAATGAAAGGTAAATCATTCAAATCTGACATAAAAAGAATGTTGTGACTATTCTTCATTTTACAAGCAAATATTCAATATCATGCATTCCGACACAGGACTGGCGTTACCACTGTGGACACTTGCCACACTAAACCCACAATGATTATTTTGTCTCATCAGACTCTTTGTTTTATATATATATATATATATATATATATATATATATATACATATATATATATATATATATATATATATATATATATATATATATATACAATTTGTACTGTGTGATTGACCATTGTCCATCATCGAGTCTAGGAGTTTAGGCCCACCTGACTAATGTCTTATATCTTTTATAAACAACAAATTGCATAGCTCATTGTTTTCTATGCTTTTAGATTATAGTTTAAGATCATTATTATTTTGAGGTAAACATGCTTACTTAGATCTGAGTTCAGGACATTGGCATTCTTCTTGGGAAAACCTAGAGCGCCTGATGCTTGTTATGTTCTTTATTAAAGTTTTAGCAATATACCTGATCTTGATGACAACTTAGAATGTTCTAGAAATGAATTTTGACCCTCATCCTGTTTATGTTGTTGTGTATTTGTTTTTTATATAAAGGTAGTAATAAACAAAATTTTTAATTCCTATCTTAACATCTGAAGTGGAATTAGTTTATTTGTTGTGTTCAGTTAATATCAGAGAGGATTTATTTTTTTAAACTATTCATTGGAATTATAAAGTGCACATTAATACTTTCGGAGTAAACTACTATTTTGGGATTATTGTGACTTCATTTAGAGACATTTTTGACTATATCATTGTGATACGTCAAGAATGTTAGGACATCAACACTATTCCAGGCAATTGCTACATCAGCACATTCAAAATAGTAATTCATTCGGAACACCACTGGAATTCATTTTGAATACTCTATACATTTGGGCTTGTGACAGAACTTTTGCTCTGAGTGGCTCCTTGATATGGACATCAGTTGGTTATACAACGTGGGTTGTGGTTCGTGGCAGCCCCAACAATTCAATATTGTATTTTCGTACAAGATTAATCACATGAAAGCTTTTGTGGCTGTCATGGTTGTTCATGATAAATAAGACTGGTCGAGTTTAGCTTCAGCAATGCAAGAAATTTTGTTTAAGCAACGGATTGAAGAGTGTACCATCTATGTACCCATTCGTTACGTATCCAAGCAACCACAAGCATCCTCCTTGTCGACATATTTGGTAGTACCTTTAAAAAGTCACAGCGGAAGGCAGATATTTGTTTACATGGTTGGAATGCATTTTTTTCTGTACTGGTTTTGATAATATTGATTAGAAATACTGATTTCATTTTTTTTTAAATGCACAAACGTTGACATTTTTCTGCTTGTATTGCCGTATCTTTAAAAAAAAAAACGTTATCCCCTTTATCTATCCGTTTTTATTCCTTCCCTGTCTCCAAAAATTGTCAGAATTGTTATTACAAATATAGTACAGCTCACAATTCTATAGGATTTATGATGACCGTTTATTCTTGAGTAGCATGATTACTGTATGGAATAATGCTTTTGAATTCAATATCTCTCTTTTTATTGCATTATTGCTTATACACACACATGCATGTTTCATCAACACCATTTTTATGCATGTATTTTTTTAAATAAAACTTTTGGGAAATGTTTTTAATGGAACTGAATTAAAATAGTTTGTAAGTCCTTATGTATGGCCTGATACTATTTTTGGTTTCACTCGTGTCAGTAGTAACGGTCAGCACTTCTTTCTTAATACGGATAACAATTGCTCTTCAGTGCCGGATTAAACCCTGTGGAGGCCCCTAAGCAGTCAAAATTTCGGGGTCCCCCTCGCAAATTATCTCC
Organism: Megalonaias nervosa; assembly: GCA_016617855.1. Lineage (NCBI taxonomy): Eukaryota > Metazoa > Mollusca > Bivalvia > Unionida > Unionidae > Megalonaias > Megalonaias nervosa. Next base: position 24,730 of record JAECUM010037617.1, read on the forward strand.
TAATACGTCAAGATCAAATCAATTCAATATTATTTTGATCCGTTGTCGCGGGGCCCCTAGGCCGGTGCCTACTCTGCCTATTTGGTAATCCGGCACTATTGCTCTTCCATCAGGCATTTCTACAAGAGTATTCCCCATTAAGGTCTCACTGGACAGTTTATTTGGTGAATTTTCACCCGACAATGACCTATTGCAGAAAAATGTGTATAATTTTACACTGAAGATACAAATAAAAACAAACTAATGATTTTTGTAGAAAGCATGCATGTGAGATTTTGACTGCGGCAATCAGGTTAATTTCTTACACAACTGGTGGCTTTTATACTGAACCAGCACTGCCACCAACCCCTCTTTTTTACATTCATTTTTGACAGCAAAGAGCTATTTTAACTATTTTCCTGTGACAAGGCGGCTAAAAGAATCAGTATGTGCCTTATGCATGAATAAAGTTCATTAGTACTATAACAAATTAGCATACTATTCATCACCCCTCAACCATCTCGATTTTTAGATATTTACCTCTGTAGCAGACATACATAAATACGTAAGCCAAGTCGGATGTTCATTTGCAGCCCAAGTTACGCATTTGATCTCCAGTGCTAGTCTAACTGTGACAGGCAGTCACCAAACAAGCCAATCCATTTTCAATCTTAACTGAAAGTAAATCTAAACCACATTACAGATTTAGCTTCTGTGTGAATTTATAAATGCTAGGCTTATGATAATTAGGTTCATGCCTTCTATCTTAAAAATTAGGGAGGTGTCAAAATACGAAACTATCCAGTGAGACCTAATGGAGTTAAAACTAACCACTGTGCCTTGACCTTTACTTGCGATAAAATATGGAGTCGAGAGACGTGTGGATGCTAGCGGAGTAGCATATGATACTGTATTGGAAATTACTGTTCATGCCATGATGAAGGCTATATACCATGCAATGTGTGAAAAAGAGTCCGCTTAATTTTAAATGTTTTGTTGTGGAAAATATGGATTTTCTCTTTCACAGCATTCGCTATAGAAGCGGGGCAGACATTAAGGTCTAGTTTTATGACGCAGCGACTCCAGGGTAGGCAAATGGGATGTAAGAAGCTAAATTGGGGACTATAGACTCTTTCTTTACTTTAACAATTAAATAACGCTTATATATTTTTACCAGGATTGTCAGCTTCAAACGCTGTTCTTATTTTCTAAGCGGGAAATAAAAAGTCTCGTGCGCTGGCAAGCTGTTAATACTTTGATGACATTTCTTACGCGACAAGATTTGGTCTCCAGTCATCCATTTCGTATGGTATACTATTATGTTAAAATTAAACAAAAATACAACGCCGGTAACATAAATTTCATTTGATGATAGGTAAGACACACACACACACACACACACACACACACACACACACACACACATAATAGTTTAACAAACAAAATTAACACGTAACACCAAAGTTGAGACGGAACCTGACTTATTTCAAGAAACACTTAACACTTACGTTGATAGAAAAACTAAATTATTCAGATATTTAAATGACATACAATTACATGTTTATCATACAGAGAGAAACTAATTGGTTTCACGGAAACCAGGCGTAGCGAAGCAAAACAAAGTAAACAAAACTCACAAGTATAAATTCACATTGGTTTCTTTGTTTTGCGAATTTTTGAGAAATATAATTTATGATGAGAGGGAAATCTTTTTGGTTGAACTGCAACGAAAGCCAATAACTTTAAAACTCCAGAGTGATTTGTGAGTATAAACGACTTTATTACTATAATATTTTCTAAAATAAATCGCAAATTGATTTGAATTGCATGCCATTTCACGTGTTATGAATCTTTTGACTTGACATTCTCAATCAAGGCATCACTGAGACCTCTTGGTGGTATCAATGTTTCAAACATAAGCACTCAATGCAGCAAAGCAAAGCAAAAGAAAGAAGATACATATTTTTTAAAAATCAGTTATAGAATATTGAAAACATTGCATACTCACCGCTATTGAATCCATGAAAAGAATGCAAAATAAAAAGAATATATCACATAACAAATTACTACAGTCATTATTCTTCCAGTCTGGAATAATTAAGTTTGTTTGTACGTTTATCAGACATGCTTATTTTACATACAAAATTATGAAATCTTAAGCAATGCCTGACGATGCTTTTCTTATCTATTTTTGTTTTGTAGGTGCAATAATTTTGAAATAATGTGTTTTAATAAGGAATAGAAGATCTTTTGAATCGATTATAGCTAACCTGTTGTTATATAAATCGCTGTCTTGTCCATCTTGGGTCCACTTTCGGACAACACTTTGTTGTGGTGATATTGAATTCCCAGTTTATTTTATTTTCGTGCTAAATGGACCCATTTACTGACCATTCCAATGACCATATTGGAGTAAATAAGTTAACTACTGACCGTACCAATAACATGCAGGAGTAAATCTTAAAGTACTTATATGGACTGGAAGATACAAAAATGCAAACTATAAAGGAATAGAAATGTTAATAAGCAGACAGAGCATTCTGTGTTTATGAGTGGATAATTAAGCAAGCCCTTACTGATCACATGATTAATTACAATAATTATGGATTGCTGCGACATATTTCCATGCATCACACCACTGTTGTCATGAAATTGTGGGTACTAAATATCTTCGTATAATATATGAACGAAATTCTAAATGGGTTTTCGTTGCCGCGTACAGTGTTACTGGCGTGTATAGTTTCAGTCCTAGCAATATAAAAAGATCGAGTTGGGTTCACCCGCTGTTGCATGTATAAAGTACCATCAGTGAGAACCAGATTTTGCTTGAGTTCTCAAGTCTTGGATTTGATTACAGCCACGGTACGTATTGGCCAACTACTCTGTATCGTCACAACACAGATGAGTCTAGTCAGGAAGCTGTCCACTTTACGGACGGCTTCCTGAACAAAACAAAAAAATTGTAAGTCAAAATATCTTAGAGCAAGCTCTGCCCATCCAAACCAGGTATTGATTGTGTACTGTAAAAGACATACACCGATAACCTTTAAGGAAACAATCTTCAGCTGTGGAGCTATGTGAAAATAAAAATGTATGATTTCTTGCTGTCCATTCAGTGTGACAGAATTATCATATATATATATATATAAGTTATATATATATATATATATATATACATATATATATATATACATATATATATATATATATATATATTGATATACATATCATATTATATATTATATGTGTGTGTGTGTGTGTGTGTGTGTGTGTGTGTGTGTTTAGTAAGCTATTCTAAATTTTACAGAGAGTCAGACCTATGTCACATACCGCCATGTGTTTATGGACAGAATATAGTCTGTTCCAGTTTTGTATCTGAACCAAAAAGTTGAATTCAGTTATACGTTGCATGCATTAAATGATGGGTAGTCTTCGAATGTTTATAATACAGTGCGATTATTCTTGCCGGACACATATTCTTGTGCGAACGTGGTTTTTTAAAAATAATCTTGTACAGTCGTTCTTATGAAATAATGTAATGCGTAAAGTGTTTTTGTGCTTAAACGTGTCTCATGTACAACTCCGCTGTCATTGCATTTCTAGCTGTTCAAGAAATGTCGTCAAACTATTTTTTTCTGTGTAACCGGATACTGAGGTCATTGGTGACATTTGTTCGAAGGATCGGTCTTGTTTACTCCACGAGAAGTGTCACAGGTTCTGGACCATCGGGTGTTCGAGATAACGAGGATCTTGAGGATCCTTTGGCGGGCTGGGAAATACCTCGTGATCGCCAACTAGGCGACATACATCCATCGTTCTTGTTGATGAACTATATATAAATCGTAACGATTATACTTTTCATACATTGATCATATCATGCAGATAGAACCACGTGGCCACCAACTCATTCGTTCTTTTATGTTGATATGTTTCTATAAAGAACAATATCATTTTCTTATATACCATTTCTGAACTAAGTGCACATCATTTTGATATCTCCTTTTGTGGACTTTATGCGCATGAGCAAGGTATCAGATTCATTCATCATTTAGCTCTATTATAAAGAAACATCGCATTCACGTGATTGTGTTTGGTGTTGTCGCTAGATCCAATCCGATCGGACTTCAATCTTGGTCACAACTATTAGAAAAGCGGTTTCAGGGTTCAAGTAAAAGTGTCGGCCCCCCCCCCCCCATAAGAAACAATAAATCTTCACAACGTAGGTAAGGCCTTTAGTACAGTTGTAATTATCAGTAACCATACACCTGAGAAACACCGCTCCTGTGCTTCCATATATGATGTATCTATTTTGTGGCTTGGCAACAGAGCTATTGTTGATAAAAGGCGTGACGAGGCTTGTGCTCGAGTTAATATAATGAACGGTTATAGGTTGGGCAGTTAAACCTTTTTGAGCCAAAAGCATCTATATGACCTACTGTTATCTTGTAAATTTAAACAAGAGGTAATACATTTTCCAGCAAAATCAATTGAAATTGCTCATTCCTTGTTATTACTCGTAAAGCTATCTATTTTTTAAAATAATATATAATAAAATATAATGGGGGTGTGATGCCTTATAAGTCAATGAGATGTTCCTAACATAAGGATGGATAACAGTAATATTTATGCTAATTTGTTATTACAGATTTTAGAGAAAATTACTGCAATGAAGGTTTTCCTGGCTTTAACGCCATTTCTCAGTACATGATTGGCTATGCATGGCGACCAGTATAACTGACGGAGGAAGAACCCTGGAAAACTTTGGTAAGAAACACCGACCCAAGGTAAACTACTGGGAAGCTTTCTCACATATCCACATTGGCAGAGCCCGAAACTTGAAAAGCGATCATGGAATGATAGACAAATGTAAAAATGTGAAATATGTTCAAAATATTACGCGAAAAGGCGAGTTCGAAGAAAATATCCCTCTTTGGTGAATTTTGCGTCCGTGTGAATTTTGTTTCCTTGATATGCGCAAGACATTAGAACGCAAAATATGAATCTTAAAAGTTAGAATTTATGGATTGATGATATGCCGTTGGTAAGAATAATTGAGGGAAAAAGAATGAAAGGAAAGAAAAAGAAATAGATGTATGAAGAAAGATGATACAGGTACGTGTAATCCGCAAGATTTTTGCAAAATGTATCGTCGGTCGGCTGGGCAAAAGCTTTGAGCTTAAATTGATGATATTTTTAAGCGAAAAGGGGGTCATTTTTTTTCGATCAAACGTCTAGCAACTTAATTGACCATAGAAAATTTGTTGACTATTAGTTATCGAGCTGGAAGGGCACATTCATAGGAAAGCTTTAAAAATTATTTATTTATTTATTTATTTAGGGGATTTAATTCAGGAGATATATTTTCTTTCTAACAAAATTCTTTAGGAGTTTATAACGTGATAAAAAAGGCCACCCCCTCAACATCCCCACCCCAATTCCCCTCAACCCCAAACACCATTTAAAAACCAAAAGTGTGACCTCAAGAATCATCATTTCCACCTTACTAAAGGTTTAGCTGCAGTCAATCTGTAAAAAGCTGAGACGAGAATTTACATTTAAATGCTTAAGCTGACATTTTTCATCTACAGGCGATTGTATTTAAATATATTCACCGGCAGTAAACATTGATTCAGTCTCTTGGCACTTACCGCTTGTTGTTGAAGCTTGGATCGTCGTAAGGCTTTGGTTCATATTTCCGTTTGTCGTACTCGAGGAAAGTGTGTTAGAGTTGGCTGGTGTTGATGATGTACTGGATGAGATTGTTGAAGCTGTCGTCGTTACCGTTATCAGGGACGCTGAGGCAGATGTTGTTGAGGCTCCTTTACTGAATGTAATAATCGTTGAACCAGATGTTGGTAAAGGAGCAGTAGTACTGCTGGCCCATGAAGCTGTCGAACTGAATCTGCTTGAACTTGATGAAGTTGTCGTCATCGCAGTTGTCAGGGACGCCGAGACTGGGGTTGTTGAAGCTCCTGTACTGGGTGTAGTAGTGTTGGAATCAGATATTGGCGAAGTAATAATACTACCACTGGTTCTTGAAGTTGTCAAACTGAAACTGCTTGAAGTTGATGAAGCTGTCGTTGTTTCAGTTAATAGGGACGCTGAGATAACAGTCGGAGTGGAAGTGGATGTTCTTAATGCCGTTGAAGTGAACCCTGTAATCGAAATGGACAGGGGTGACAAAGCCACAGTTGAATAGCTGGAAACTAATGTTTCTGATGTAGCAGACGCTTGGGTATCGATCTGAGCATTGGTTGTCGGAATTTTGGTGTCTATCGTTGTATCAGCAGTTGATGTGAACCCTGTAATCGAAAGGGTTGCTAAAGCCACAGTTGAATCAATGGAAACTAATGTTTCTGATGTAGCAGACATTGTTTTATCGATCGTGGTACTAGTTGTCGGAATGGTACTGCTAACTGTTGTATCAGCAGTAGTTAATGTGGTCCCTGTGGATGGGGATAACGAATCCACAGCTGAAGAACTGGAAGCAAATGTTTCTGATGCAGCAGACATTGTTATGTCGATCTTATTACTGGTTGTCGGAATTATAGTGCTTACTGTTGTATCAGTAATGGTTGTCATGGTCTCTGTGGTGGTGGTGGATGTAGCATGCAGAACATTCCCTATAAGGCATGCTGAAAAAAACCCAAACAAATTGTAAACATTTCCTGATAGCAATGTATATTGTTACTTATATGTTTTTTTATTTTTCTCTGGTTGTTTGAACAACATTAGTTTGACAACAAACTCTTTTCACAAAGCAGTACCATTTGATAGTGAAATGTCTAAGTAAATTTGTAAAAGGTAATTGTGTTGTATTAACTATTAACATTGAAAGTGGCAGTCTAAGCTTTAGATGTAGAAGCTCTATCAGGAGTCATGCAGATGATTGACACACTTACTGCATGTGAAAATTTAAATTTTCATGAAGATATAATAATAGATAGGTTTATTGCAGGTGAAGCTATACATTTCATGGAGATATAATGATCGATAGACTTATGGCATGTGAAGCTTCACATTTTCATGGAGATATAATGGTCGACAGACTTATTGTATGTGAAAATTCAAATTTTCATGGAGAAATAATGATATATCGGCTTATTGCATGTGAAACTTCACATTTTCATGGAGATTTAATGATTGACATACTTACTGCCTGTGAAGCATTAAATTTTCATGGAGATATAATGATCAATGATCGACAGATTTATTGCCTGTGAAACTTTACATTTTCATGGATATATGATGATCGACAGACTTACTGCATCTGACGGTTTACATTTTCCTTGATAGTAACTCATTCATGATTCAGTTTTCAAAAAACTGTTACAACCGACAATGACAAATCAAAGTGCATTTCTGATCTCGCTCCCATGTTTATTATTTCAATCCATACCTTCTCTATCTGGATGTGTTTTCAATTTGACTGGAATAAAGCTCTTTATATTTTAAAACTTTCTGGAGCCGTCCATGAACAAAATATTTTCTTTTTTTATTTCAAAGTAATATTAACTTTTCATCTTTTTTGTCAAAGTTTAACGCAAAAATCAGCCAATCAGAATTCGCGTTGCATGACTGTCGTAAAGGAAGTAATTATTAACAACTTCCAGGATGTTTGCCTTGCAACCAATAGATGGAACACCGTGATTCGTCATTGCCTTCCACGTTTTGGACATTGCCACCGTTTCAAATATATGTGTACGACAAAACCCTGGTCAACGGGCCATAAGTAGTTACCTTCAAAAGAAAGACAGGGGACCACTCCAGTATTAAAACTGAAAATGGTTCATATAAGTATGCATGTTCAGCAGTATTTATCACCGGACAGGGGACCAAAATGGTTGGACAAGAGTGGGAGATCCTTTTTTTCTTTTCTATTTTCGTTCTATTTTTTTGTCCTCATTTCTTCACTGCGAAAATCAAACTGATATTTAAAATCCTTCACATATAACGGATAACATTTGTTATCAACTTAGAAAAGAACACAATCGTTAATTAAAAATTAATTCGTTTTGATGAACAAGTGAAAAAAAGAAATAAATCTGCAGTTTTATGTTTTTGAATTTTTCATATCTATCTTCTTGAATAGTAATGGTTAGAGACACGAATATTAGAATCTACCATAACACATATGATCTATTTCACAACTCTTATTTTGAAGTAAATGTATTATATGACCTCGTGACCTAAATGCATTTTTTAAAAAGTATAGGCTTATATGATGCGCCATAAAACATTTTACCAAATATCATAGATCCGTAAATAATTTAGACAATTTTATAATACCTGAGTGATGAATCTAATTCTACAATATATAATTACGGAAAATGTATTTATATGGCCACTGACAAAAGAAGAAAGAACAAAAGGCAAAACGTGAGGCGGAATTATTTTAAATATTTCCTTTTTGGGGGAATTCAAATAGAAATTTGACGACGATGGTATCACGAGGAAAAATCTTGGACTTTAATTGAGAGAAATACTTTAAGTGTATTTGGTCCGCAAAAAGACACGTGTACCTGTAATAACTGCCTGGTTAAATTGACTGTATGATGTATTTACTGAAGCCAATAATAGAATTTGAATTTATATTTGGGGAGACTCTTTGGGGGAAATGGGGATTTTTTTCCATATGAATGGGTGGCCATTTATATGAGGGTTTCTTTGTTTGATTATTGTTTTCTTTTTGCTACATAATTAAATAAAATTGAAAATGTGTGATAATCTTTATACATTGTGTGCCACTGTGGACAAAAAGGTTGATGCAACATCGCCAGATACAAAATGGGCCAGGTTTGTCAATATTTACAGACGGATCTGATAAATTGTCACATTTTGTTGTTAAAAAAATATGCGTCTGTGTAGCAAGGCAAATAATTGCGGTGTAGATCTACAACAAGGGGTCTACACCGTCATGCCGTCAAAAAATGTTAAGTGACCGTTTATATTAACTTCATTTTTCCGTAGTCTTTCGTAACTTTTTTAAAAAAAAAAAAAAAAAAAGCACACTCAAATTTCTCTCTGCATATTTTGGGGCTTTAATATTTCATGATTTATTTTATCTTTAAGTGTAACCCAAACAATGTTTAAAAGTACTTGGAATGAGACTAGTGAACATAGATGAAGGTTTGTTGTTTTCTTTCTTTTCCCTGGAATCAGACGTCAATATTATGCGCGGCAAGGAATTCCACTACCCATAAGAAGCGAGACTTGTTGAGGTAACAGTTAGTAAATTGTTTATGAGAGCTAATTCAGTCGGCTTCAGATTTGTCTACAGAGGATGAAATAGCACAACGGCAAACATGGTTTATGGTGTACACGTTTTAAATAATTGCCTATCACACGTCTGCCTTTAATAAAATATTATGTACAGTCAATTTGCCGAAAAGGTATGAATTTTCATGCTTCAGATACAAGACTGTTTGAACCTGTCTGCGTGTCATCTAGTCTCCTGCATCAAGTAGGTAATATCACTCCAGTCTTTCTGATCTGAGTACTTCAGTGTTCAATGCTATCAAGAGGCACAAGGACTGAAGTTACATATCCTGGTTTTTCTCAGAAACGCTACTGACTTTTACCCTAGCCCAAATCACAACTTAGTTTATTTTTACACTATTTGCTGCTATTGTTGTCAGTTGTAATAAAGATTCTGTGGGGGACTTTTGTCCCTTTGCCCGCAAGTATACCGACATTAGTCTCTCCCTTTCTCCCCCTCTCTCTCTCCGATAGATGACATTATTACCCTACGCCTGGTACCATGGCCTCCCATAATGTTCAATTCACGAGGCCAGGCACGCATCGTCGAATGGCGGATATCAGTGCAGAAATGCAATTTGGCGGAAGTACTACAAAAAATCGTTAGCAACAGAGCAATAGCATTAAATCAGTTCTTTCTAGCTGTGTCGCCACAGGCGTTTTAGTTGTATTAGTCACATCTAGCCAATGAAAGAAGTACTGCGTGTTTGTTTAAAGTGTCACTATGCAGTACTAACATTTTTAGCTACTATAAGTGAGCTAGGGGAGGGGTACTGCACACATGTATGGTTGTGATTGTAATTTAGTTGTGTCAGCGATGCTTTATTTGAATGAAAGTTGTTTGTTTTTTTTTTCGATTGTATTATATTGTCTTTTTTATTTAAGTTTCAACAATTTTCGAATATGCCGACTTTCCTGCCATACTGCATACTCGCATATTAAAATGTATTAATAGAACATATAAAGGGGTGGGTGGGTAGGATTAAGTTGGCAATGCAATATATACTTATTTATGTAATGCTATGTTTGGAGCTGTACAGTTTTGCCATTTCTATCATGTCTAGAAAAATAATATTTTTCTTGATACCATGTGATAACCACGACTGAAAATCGGGAAGGGTCAGTTAACATTAGTACTAAATGAAATACATATCGGAGAATAAATCTGTATCTTAAATCAATTATTGGTTTTGACACAGAAATTATTAGATTTATGTAGCTATTAAATAAGCAATGTAAACATGAAAAAATATTCTGTATTGAAAGGTAGACGCTAGGTTTACTTGATAGTTGTTAAAGACTGGCGATCTAAAGAGTTTTTGTTTTTTTTTTCATTTTCTTTACCATGACACATCTTGGAACTTAATAATATTTTCCTTTTTAATTGGTCAGGCGTTGAGGATATTTTGAGTTCAGGATAGGAGTTACTTGATGTAAAGCAATATTAACAGTTTTCACCTTTTGTTTTTACTTATAACTTCAAATGTATAACTGGTCAAATATGAAATGACTCTTAGGGTTGCCAATGACCAATTAAAATTTCTGCTTAAAGTGTGACCATACAAGATCATATCACTGTACTACTCATGAGGCTAACTTGCAACTCGTGTCTTACGTTCAGTTCACTGGCATGGATATTCCTTGTTGTTAAAATACGTAGCTTGTCTCTTTGCAACTACTGTTATATATAAACGCAAAAATATGCAAAAGGAAAGCAACAGCTGAAGGCTATCAATGCGTAATTCCTGTCAAATGGAGTATTTTATTATCATAGTCATATTGAATTTTCTAGCTAGGTTATCGAATAACGTGAATCAATTGCACAATTTGCAGGTGCCACAATTTACCTATATACAAGCTAATATCATGCAAAAAGTATAAACAAATATATTCATTTTATTACCAAAACATAACGTAAATAAACATTATGTAAAACCAAGTGAACTGAATGGTTTCTGAATTCTTAGCCCTTGTAATGATCTTTTCCCTTATGTGTTTGTCATATAGGAAATAAATGGTTTTTTGTTTTGTTTGTTTTAGTTAAGAAAACCTAAACCTGTGTTGGATGTTTCAAAGCATTAATGTTCTTTTTTATTGCATATATAAAGATTCTGACCAAGCATTCTTCTCCGAAAATTGCATTATTATATCATCATTCCAATTCCTTCCACCCGACCCGATTACTTGTTCCAATGATGCATTCTGAAAAGGAAAGTATTCCCAATGACATGAGAATAGATTGCAAATTGTTGAAATATAAGGTAAAATAATGGTATAGCATAAATGATCAAACTTTTATTCAAATAAAGCCACACACACACACACACACACACACACACACACACACACACAGACAGAGCACAAACATGCAATTTTGCAATCTCTCACCGTCCCCTCAACTCATACTTAATGGCTGAAAATAACTGCACTGCATAGTGACACTTTAAACAAACACTGGGCACTTTTTTAATTGACATAAGTGTGACTTGCACAACGAAACGTCGGTGGCGAAACAGCTGAATAGAGGATTTAATGCGTTGGCAATAATGAAATAGCATTAAATCATTTGTTTTCAGGTGTGTCGCCATCGCCATGTTCGTTGTATTCGTCACAGCTATGTCAATTAAATAAGTACTGCGTGTTTGTTTAAAGTGTCACTATGCAGTACAATCATTTTCAGCCATTATGTCTGATTTGTGGATGACTGTGAAAGATTGCGCAACTGCATGGTTGCGCTTTTGCGCGCTGTGCGCGCGCGTGTGTGCGTGCTCGAACTGAATTAAAGATTGATCGAATGTGTTTTACCATTATTTTACATTAAGTTTCACCATTTGTATCGTGTTTCATGTCACTGAGTTCCTAGGTTTTTTAGAATGTTTTATTGGAACAGATAACCGGGTCGTGTTGGAAAAATTAGGTTGGTAATGCAGTAGATACCAATTTTTGCAATGCAATTTTTGGAGAAGAATGTTTGGTCAGAATATTTGCTGGCAAAAATTAGTAGTATATCTGCAAAAAAGGAATAATAATACTTAAAAACATCCAACACCTGTTTAGTTACAAAAATATTTATTTCCTATGTGACATACACATGGGCGCCCGCAGCATGGGTCA